>CAUYUJ010017738.1:102824-110324 GCA_963575745.1 Prorocentrum cordatum
CCTCACTGCCTGCGCCGCCGCGCTCGGCTGTGCCTCCGCCGCGCTCCTCACTGCCTGCGCCGCCGCGGACGTCGCCGCCGCCGCGCTCCTCAGCCTCCGCCGCACGTCTCGACCTCCGCCGCCCTGCGCCGCCGCGCCCCCCTTCCTCCGCTGCGCCCCTTGGCCCCCGCCGCGCTCGAGCGGCGCCGCAGCTCGCGGCCGCGGCGGCACCGCGCGCGGCATGCGCGCCGCGCCCGCGCCGTCGCCCTGGCTGCGCCCCATGGCCCGCTGGCCCGCAGGCTACGTGCACGTAGCTCTGGAGCCAAAACGGCTACGGACCGATTGACCCCGAGGCTCATCCCGAGGCTCATCCCGAGGCTCAGTTGCGGGTTCACCCCGAGGCTCATCCCGAGCCTCATCGAGGCCCATCCCGAGGCTCATCCCGAGGCTCAGCTGCGGGTTCATCCCGAGGCTCATCCCGAGGGGTCCCGAGGCTCATCCCGAGGCTCAGACGTGGGTTCATCCCGAGGCTCAGCTGTGGGTTCATCCCGAGGCTCAGCTGTGGGTCCACCCCGAGGCTCATCCCGAGGCCCATCGATCCCGAGGCTCAGATGCGGTCTCATCCCGATGATCGGGCCGGAGGCTCATCCCGAGGCCCATCCCGAGGCTCAGATGCGGTCTCATCCCGATGTTCACCCCGAGGCTCATCCCGAGGCTCATCCCGAGGCTCCGAGGCTCAGATGCGGTCTCATCACGAGGCTCATCCGGCCCGAGGCTCATCCCGAGGCTCGATCTCGAGCCTCGATCCCGAGGCGTTCATCCCGAGCCTCGATCCCGAAGCTCATCCTGACGCCAAGCCGAGGGCCACCCTCCTCTCACCCTCCTCTCACCCTCCCCTCACCCGATCCTTCTCTCTTACCATCTTTGTCCTTGTCCTCCTCTCACCCTCCTCTCACCATCCTCTGACCCTCCTCCTTATCTCTCACCCTCCTTCTCCTTGCCATCCTCTAGCCCTTCTCTCACCCTCATCGTCGTCATCGTCATCATCATCATCGCCATTGTCATCCTCACCAACGTCATCGTCATCATCACCGCCATCATCAGCATCGCCAGATTCAGCATCAGCATCGTCACCGTCCCAACCCAGTCACCACCACCAGATCATCACACTCGTCATCGTCATAGCATCGCCATCGTCATTGGCATCGTCATCATCATCAGCAGCAGCATCATCATCACCATACTAGCCACCATCCTCATCTTCATCAGTACCATCATCATCATCATCATCATCATCATCATCATTCGCGTCATCATCCTCATCGTCATCAGCACTATCGACGTCGTAGTCGTCATCATCGTCACCGCCGGCTTTAGCATCATTGTCATTATCCTCGTCGTCGGCATCGTCATCATCGTCGCCGTCGTCATCGTCGCCCTCGCCCTTGTCCTCGTCCTTATCCTGCTCCTCGCCCTCCCGATCGCCTTCCATGAGCGGCCAGTTCTCCGTCCACTGGTTGTGCAGGACCTGGGGGGATCGTCATCTTCCTCGTCGTCCTCCTCCTCATCCTCTTCTTTCTTCCTGCTCCTGAGGATCCTCGATCCCCCCCTCTCCCCTCCCCCTCTCCCACTCCACGCCCTCGCCGTTTTCGCCCTGGAAGTCGCGTTCGTCCAGGTTGATTGGCGCCTGCGTGGAAACGCTGGATCTCCCCTCGCCCTGTCCTTCTCGCCGTCGCTGCGCTCGCGGATCCGTGAGCGGAGCGACGGCGAGAAGGACAGGAACGCGCAGGGGGCGCCTGCGTTTCCCCGTAAGCGCCCAGCGCTATGAGGGGTCGGTTTCTTCGCCCTGGCCGACGTCCGCCAAGACGTCCGCCGCGATCGTCGCCGTCTTCGCGTGCGCGCAGCTCCTGGGCTTCCCCATCGCGGCCTTGCGATGGGGCGATGACGCCCCTCCTGCCCTCCGTGATCCCCCATCCCCACACCGCCCCCTATGCCCCTCCCATGCGCCCTCGTCGACGCTCCTCCTCCCCTCTTCCTCCTTGGCCCTCCTCCTCGTCCCTCCTCAGCCTCCTCCTCCTCCTCCTCCTCCTCCTCCCTCCCCCCCCGCCGCCTCCTCCTCCTCCTCCTCCCTCCTCCTCCCTCCCCCTTCTCCTCCTCCTCCACTCCCCTCCTCCTCCTCCTCCTCCTCCTCCTCCTCCTCCTCCTCGCCCCCTCCTCCCTCCTCCTCCTCCCCCCCCTCCTCCTCGTCCTCCGCCCCCCCCAACAAGCCTCTCTGGGCCGGGCCCGGCCGCGCGGCTCGGCTGGCGCAGCGCGGGCGCCGTCGGCGGGCTCGGGGGCCCTCGAGCCGCGGCGCTCCCGCGCGCGCGGCACCGCGCACGCCCTCCCCTCCTCTTCCCGCTTCCCCCTCGCCCTTCTCCTTTGTCCCCGTCCTCCTCTCGTCCTCCTCGCCCTGCTCCTCCTCCTCCTCCTCCTCCTCCTCCTCCTCGACCTCCTTTTTCATTTGTCCTCGTCGTCTTTTTCGTCGTCGTCCTCCTCCCCCCACCCCCTCTTTCCTTTTTGCCGCCTCTCCCCAGTGGGGTGGGGAAGTGAAAAGAAAAAGAGCAGCTTTTTGTAGTTGCGCAGCGCCACGCGACTCGGACACCGTCAAGGGCCCACTTGGCCAAGATGGCGACTTTTCGGTTGTGGATTTTATTATTATTTTATCTAATTTTTTTTTTTTTTTGAGATTATTTTTATTTTTTTCTTTATTTATTTGTTAATTTTTATATTTATATTTTTATATTATATTTTATTTATTTTTATATATTTATTTTTTTTTTTTTTTTATTTTTATATATTATATAATGTATATATATATATATAGTATATATATATATATTATATAAAAACATGTTAACTTCAAACTCAAATCGGCCACCCCCTAAGGGCTTGACAATACAGAACTCGCACGAGCGCGCAGGTGACCATGGTGACCCGCGCGCGCGCAGGAAGTTCTGCATCGTCCACAACAGAGAAGTCGGCGCGTCCGTCGGCCTTAAAGAGCACCAGAAATTTTTGAATTCAGTTTTTGGAATCACATGTCGGCTTTTCCATTGTGAACAATACCGAATTTCAACGTTGGCGCGCGCGCGTGTGAGTTCGGCATTGTCCACAATGGAAAAATCGACATGTGATTCCAAAAACTGAATTCAAAATTTCTGGGGCTCTTTAAGGAGGCCGACGGACGCGCCGACTTCTCTGTTGTGGACGATACAGAACTCCCTACGCGCGCGCGCAGGGTGACCATGTCACCCGCGCGCGCGCGCTCGCGCGCCTCGCGCGCGCGTTGGAAGTTGTATTGTCCACAACGGAACAGTCGACATGCGATTTCAAAAACTGAAATTCAAAATTTCTGTGGCTCTTTATAAGGAGGCCTACGGACGCAGTCCGCTTCTCTGTTGTGGACGATACAGAACTCCCTACACGCGCGCGCGTTGGAGTTCGGTATATTGTCCACACTGGAAAAGTCGACATGTGATTCCAAAAAACTGAATTCAAAATTTCTGGGGCTCTTTAGGGAGGCCGACGGACGCGCCGACTTCTCTGTTGTGGACGATACAGAACTCTCTACGCGCGCGCGTGGGAGTTCGATATTATCCACACTGGAAAAATCGACATGTGATTCCAAAAACTGAATTTAAATTTTCTGGGGCTCTTAAGGAGGCCGACGGACGCGCCGACTTCTCTGTTGTGGACGATACAGAACTTCCTACGCGCGCGCGCGGGTGACCATGGTCACCCGCGCGCGGGGGTGACCCGCCCACTGCGCGGGTCACCCGAAATCCGCTCGGTCACCGTTAAGGTTCACTGCGGGAATCCATGGGTTCCGTGGTTGTCAAGGTTTCTCAATGGTTATCAAGGGCTGTCAAGACGCTGTCAATGGGCAAAAATTAAGACACTGAAACTTGTAACAAAAAATCAAAACATCACAGAACATTCATTACAAGAGGGGCGTCATGAGCAAAAAAAAAAAAAAACTGACTCGAGGGGGTCTGGGTTGCTCGTTGCCGCGCCGTTTGTCTTGGCGGTGCTGGTCGGCGACGTGCTGCTCAGCCCCAGTGTGCTTGGGCCAGTGGTGGTGGGCCTCGTTGTGCTCGTCAGCCTAGCGCACCTCGCCCCACTTACGCTCGTCGCCGAGCTGCTTGTCTCAGCGGCGATTGCAAGCGGATGCATGGGCAGCAGGAGGAGAAGAGCGACTAACCACTAACCGTCGCGGCCTTGGAAGAACAGCAGGAAGGGGCGGTGGGTGCAGTTTAGCGCGGTGGGCCGTTGACTCCATGGTACGTGCCATTCCCCATAACCAGGTGCACGTGCCGCCCGCGCTAACAAAGCCCGGTGAAAGAAGGCACAGCCGCAAGGCAGCGAGGACTTCCCGGCGCCGGGGGGGCACCGCGCCAGGCTGGCCCCCGGGGCTGCGGTGGGCGCGCCAGGCCTAGAGTTGAGATAATAAACCACCTTTCCCGGGGGACAGTGAGGGGGCGGTCGCGCGCCGGGCGCCCAGGGGAGGAGGGGGTGGCATGTGATCACTGGACCCATAAGGAACTCCAGACATCATTAGCCCATGCCCAAACTGAAATCGCCACCCGCACTCGAAAGCCAGGCGCAAGCAGGCGCAGCCACAAAGCGGCGAAGGACTTCCCGGCGCGGGAAGGGGGGGGGGGGGGAGCGCTCCAGGCTGGCTCCCGGGGCCGTGGTGGGCACTCCAGGCCTAAAGCGGAGCGGGTCAGCGTAGGTGGGTGCCCCAGCGGGAACGTAGACCGACGCCCTCTCGTGCCCGGCGCGAGCGCGCATGAAAGCGACGATGACGTGCATGGGTGCGCTGTAGGGCTGGGTTCTGCTTCCTGCAATCGAAAGTGCGCCGCCCCCACAGCGCAAGGCTATCCGGGGGCGAGCGAATGGCGCCGCGAACGCGCTCCGAGAACGGCGGCTCATCGTGGTGAGAGCCAGTTCGAAATAGTCGTCGCAGTCTGGGCATTTCCCCACGGGCGCTAGGGGCTGGCGGAGGACGTCAGGCTCGTGGCGCGCGGGGTCGCAAGTGCCGGGCCCCCCCGCCGCCTTGGTGGCGCGACAGGAGTCGTGCCACAAGCGTGCCCCCCCCGTCCTCGGCCGCGCCTTGGCCCGCTCCGCGAGGGCCGGCGGGTCGTCCGCGAGCGCCCCGGCCCCCGAGGCAGACTCGTCGGGCGACTGCCCCGCTGCTTGGCCCGCGCCCACCTCCGCGCTCGCATGGGGCCCGTTCGCATTGGGGGGCGAGGGCGCAGTAAGCGACGCGCCCGGGCCCGCCCCGTCTCCGCGGGCAGGCGGCACGCGCGGGGGCCAGTCAGCGCTGGCGGTCGCAGCGGTGGCAGCGGCGATCGTCGGGGTCGACGTGGTCTTCGGCTGGGCCAGCGCAGTTCGGACACTGGGTCGCCGTCGGCTGGGGGGGTCAGCGGCGGGCGACGGCTGGGGGCTCCCGTCGCCCTGTGGCTCCGCACGGCCCGTCGAAGGCGACGACGGCGCAGGCGTGATCTCGCGGGCAAAGCCCGCCCGCCGAGGCGGCGAGTCCGCGTTCGCGGCGGGCGGGGCCTGCAGCGGGCTGGTCGCATGCTCGGGCACGGCGGCCCCTGGTGGACGTGGGGGGGAGGGGCGGAGAGCAGCGAATCGCCCTCTGTCCACCATTCGCTGGACTACGGCCTCGTCTTCCATGGTCCCGTCGTCTCTTTCCACCGCAATGCCCAGGTCGTCCTCCAGGATGCCCTCGCTCTCCTCGTCCTCGCACTTCTCCACCAGGGACTCCTCCGCCGCCCCCTCGATGGTCTCCCCCCCAGTGGTGGGTTCCTCTTCCTCCTGCGACTCGCGACTATCTTCGCGCTCTTCCCAGTGGAGGCGACTGACCGTCGCAGAGTCAGTTGGAATGCGAGGCGGCCGGGTGTTCCCAGGGGTCGTGTCGCCAGTGGGTTGTGTTGGGCGGTCGGCAAGGTCCTCTCTGCCTTCTGCCTGCCCCTTTTTTCTGCGGCTCGCGGCCCATTTCGCACTCTTCCCGGTGAGCATCTCGGGGTCCGAGGCAGCTGGGTCCCTCCAGGGGTCGCGTTGCCAGTGGGTTGTGTCGGGCGGTCAGCAAGGTTCTCTCTGTCGTCTCCCTGCCCCTCGCCCCGCGACTATCATCGCCTTCTTCGCAGTGGCGGCGACTGACCGTCGCATGGCCCGTTGGAATCCGAGGCGGTTGGGTGTGCCAAGAGGTCGCGTTGCCAGCGGGTTGTGTTGGGCGGTCGGCAAGGTCCCCCCTGACTTCTTCCTGGTCCTCCTCCTGCGATTCGCGACTATATTCGCGCTCTTCCCGGTGGGGGCGGCCCATTTCGAAATCTTCCCGGCGCAGGCGACTAACTGTCGCATCTCGAGGAATCATGGGCAGGGAGGGAGGGGAAAAGTCAGTCCCAGGGGAAACGCCCTGCGCGGGCGGGACGCCAGCCCACCCGTCGGCGCGCTGGGTCTGCGTCGTGGTCATGCCGCCGGGCAGCTTTGTTGGACAGCCGCGCAAGCCAGGCGGTTCCAGAAGAGCGTCGACGCAGGTTCCCTGTTCAGTTAGAGCCTGCTGGCTCAGCGCTGTAGCAAGACGTATGCAATGACCAGGTCGTAAGCCGATGTCGCGCATGTGTCGATCACTCATAAGCCGTACCTCAGCCATGCGCTCAAAGCCAAGCTCAGCGAAGCTCGACGTATACATCCCAATACCATGCTGGCACAGAAGAGCGACGACCTCGGGCTCGCAATCTGTGGTCGGGTCGTTTGCGGGCGGGGCCGCCGAAGCGTCACATATTGGTCCAGACGGAGAAGTATCTTGCTTTGCTCGCTGATGAGACGCGCGTTGTCTCGCGCGGCGGGCTGCCCAGACTGTGATGGCCTAGTCGAATTCGCGGCCAGGCTGACTATGCCAATCCTGGCTGTGCCAACTTCGCTGAGTATCATGTGCGGGGCCATGCTGACTGTGCCAACCTTGGCTGTGCCAACCACGTGGGACCTGCCACTCTGACCAGGCCCCGCCAGAAAGCCACGCGCTCATCACGGAAATGTGGAAGGGGAAAAGCGAGACAAGAGAAGGGAGGGAACGGGCGGAGGCCTCCTGATTAGCAGCGGTGGGGAGACGTGAAACGTCAAGAATTGGATCTTCTTTTGAATCCGCAAAGCCGCGCGTCTACTCCCGTCATCCCTCCTCCTCCTCCTCGTCCTTTTCGTCCTCCTCCTTTCCCTGCTGCTGTTCTCGCATGTCCATTCTGGCTCAACTATCACACATTTCGTGCCCCACATAGGGAGCTCCACCTACGGCCGCTGTAGCAGGGTCCGCATGGCGGCGCCGCCCGTGTCGGCACACCACACGCTTCGGGCCCCTTCAGGTAACTCCACCTACGGCCCCAGTGAGAGGGTCCGCGCGGCGGCGCTGGGCCCATGCTGGTGCACCCCTCACACGTTTCGTGCCCTCAGAAAGGGAACTTCACCTGCGGCCCCCAG
>CAUYUJ010017738.1:115324-160324 GCA_963575745.1 Prorocentrum cordatum
TGACCAGTCCGCGAGCCTGCCGCGTCTGCCTGTCGAGACGGCCCTCGTTCAGCCACCATTTCCTCCGACCAGCCTGTCCTGTCCTAATGCTGACGTCGAGAATGTCCCACGCATCACGCACGTCGTCCACGGTCCAGGCCTTCTTGCCGACGTTCACGCGGGCACCTGTCATTTGGTGGTGGAACTTCAGGTCGTGGAGAAAGCGTTGTGCGAGATTGGCGAATGGGTAGTACAGAGGTCTGTCGTCATCGGCTTCGCCCATCAGTCTGCATTCGTGTGCAGCAGGGCTACCTGATTCGACCCACTTCTGATACCTCTTTCTGGACGAATTAGCCAATCTCCGCAACAAATCTTTCTCATTGCCTGCGTGTGATCGCGCACCCGTCATAATGACGTGCGCTCCGTCCTTCATGTATCTCGCGATCTGGTCCTCGGAGAGCGTCATCTTGATCCAATTCGTCAGCTTCTGGGGGTACGCGAGATCGCTCTGCACGGCGGTACTCTTACCCGTGGCGCCTGCGGCCGCGGTATACTGCCAACAGATGTCACAAAGGGTGCCGTCACCTGTGGCGATCCCAAGGGACAGATCTCGACCGCAATTCTGACAGAGCGGCATGGAATGCAAGATCGTCTCTGGGGCCCCTTCCGTCGTGAGGTAATCACGGGATCCCCAGCGAGTGTCCTGACCGCGAGCGAGGCTCTGGCCGATCTGATTGATGGCCTCACGATTGATCTCGGTGTTCGGTCGGGAAGCGGTTGATCTACTTAACCCCTCGATCTCGATCCGAGACAATCTTTCCCCTGGCAGTCCTTTGTACTCTGTCTTGGTGTTGTCCGTATCCTCGGTACCACCATGGCATGCGTTCTCTGTGCGAAGACGGCGAGCCTTCTCCTGCAAGGCGGACTCGTTGTCGCCCTCCTCGCGCTTGAGTCCCGTCTGCTCGGCTATGATACGTGCCATGGTTTCCTGATCAGGAGCTGCGGATGCAACGCTGCCTGGGTCCTGGGGAATATCCTGCTCCGCGCCTTGCTCACGAGGCGCGGCGGGTGTTTCCACCAACTCTTCCCATACAGGAAAGTCTGGGTTACCGTATGTCTCGGTACAATTCTTGAATAGGCCACGCAACGCCTGGAGTGCAGGATGTTTCTCATGGATGACATCTTTTGTGAAATCTAGAAGCTCCGCAATACTATCTTTCAAGATGTTCTGATATACTTTGGAGATCTATTGAACGACGCCTGTAGTCGACTCCTCGATAGTCTCTGGGTCGAGGTAATGTACCAACTTTTTGAAAAAAAAAAAAAAAAAATGATCTGCACTGCAATTTGGTAAGTCACGTGCCCATTTGTGTGTGTGATCATGATTCAATTGGTATGACTCTGCATTCCATGCTTTCGATGCAAATCGAATCTCAAATTGTAAATGCGATTGTGTTTTATCCATTACAATTCTGTCCGCGCCGCTGTGTATCTCGATGATCTGTTTCATATTTATCATAGGCGAACCCACCAACAACTCCGACGTCCAACGATATATGCGGCAGTCATCTGACTGTTTAATACATCTTGAATCCTCGTCGGGGTCGTAGTCTGGATGGTTGAGGAATTCCGCTGGCGGGTCAATGATGTTGTCGAGTATGCTCGCCTCAATCTGCTCATCTGCTTGAGAGATCTGCTCTCATGTTGTCGTTCGCTGCTTTCTCATCGGCGGTGAGCGATATGCTCGATATATCCACGATCACGGTGACCAAAGGATCATTCGATGATCCTGCAGTTTGTCGAGGTTTATCGCCCGTATGAGCGTTGTCCTCGGCAAGTGTGACCACCAGCTCGTCGGGATCGGGTGTCCGAGGAGCGGGCCGTCTTGTCGGTGTACGCGGGATACGTGGTTTATAAATGCTCGGCATACCAAAGACCTTTCAGGACGGTCTCCATGTATGTCGGGTCAATGGCAGGTTCTTCGATACGAATCGGTAATGCAAAGACAACGCCCTTGAGGGGCATGCTTTTGTCATTGTGCCATATGCTTACCCATCGTAGACCGTAGTTGAGAATAGGTACTCGTACCGCGAAGAACTTGTCGAATACGCCGAAATGGATGATTGGACCATATATGTGTCCCTTGGTCAAGGCAATTTTGGTATTGTGATTGCTCTTGGGCCAGTGATTGTCTTAATGCAAGCATTTGATAGAACCCCAATTCTTGATGATAATGAAGTCTCCCATGCGAACATCATTAAATGCAGGGCGACGGTCCCAATCTTTTTGCGTAATCTTTGATGTGATAGGTCGAAGAGCTTCTCGGCAGTATGACAAGGCAATTCACCATT
Organism: Prorocentrum cordatum; assembly: GCA_963575745.1. Taxonomy (NCBI): domain Eukaryota; class Dinophyceae; order Prorocentrales; family Prorocentraceae; genus Prorocentrum; species Prorocentrum cordatum. The sequence continues at coordinate 117,655 of CAUYUJ010017738.1, forward strand.
CTTTATCATCTGCTTTGTGATTGGTCTCCCGAATCATAGCGCGGACTATTTGCTCATCCAAGGCGTCGGCTGCAGATGTACGGCTAGCAGGGTTTCCCCCAGCTGGACCGAAGTTGCTGATGCTGGCGTTGTCCTTGTTGGCTCCATGTTCTGGTCGGGGTCGACAGGTGCAATCCCAGGAGGGTCGTCGAAGAGCTCTCCAGGAAGGTAGGCACAAATCCCGTACTTGCTCAATGGCGGTCTTGCGGCCAATGGCGGGTAGTCCCATGGGTCGCCGTCTGGCCATAACTGCTGGCCATGCATGTGGTGTGGTTTGAGGCGGCGAATTGCAATAATTGCCGCAGAGGGTACCACGTCCTCTGTCATGATAGCGCCCTGAGCACCCAGCCAAAACCTGCAACCTGCTTTTGTGGCGATCTCCATGTTGATCACCAGTTCGACCTCGTTCTTGTAGTGATTGAACTTGTATGATTCCACTGAGGTATGTGGATTCTGCTGGGCATTGTCTAAATATGTGCCGGAACTAAAGAATGCCTCAGAGCGCTGTGATGGTTTATGATGCTTGTCTCTCTGAGAAGATGGATCGATGTAGCCTGGAATGATCCCTGTCTTCAATATATTGCGCCAAGCGCGGGATGCTGTGCCGTGATGGAGGTATTTGACATCTGTCCGTTGTAGGCTCTCCCATCCCAAATTCCAAGGCTTGGAAGATGGATTGACACAACTGTGACCACCAACGCACCGAATAGCAATGACGCTGTTCCAATCGAAAGAATTGGGGTCACCTCCCTCAGGGATCGGCTTGGCATATATCTCAATTCTGTTTTTTTTCTGCGAATCAATATGTTTCTGGAACGCACGAATGATGAATATCGGGTAGTAGTCGTTCCAATCGGCATATCCATCATTTGCACCATCTTTCTTAAAGTGTGCCACTGCTGCATCCATGGATGGTTCATTGTGTCTGTCTTTGCGATCTTTGAATTTCCATTCGACCATCTCCTTAAAGGATTTCCAATTGCTTGGAATATTCCATTCATTCTTTGTTGTTGTCTCCCAGATATTGATACGTCTGTCATGAAATTGATTGATCCAACACTTTTTGTAGTGAATCCCATGGCGTAACATAGTCGTTATGTCTTTGCTCATGTATTTGTTTGTTCCCAACCATTCTTCCTCAATTAGCTCGGGACCATAACGTACATCGTCATAATGTGGTAATGATATCCATTTCCACTCTGGGAAGCAACCAGACTGTGCGATATCAGGCGCATGAGCAATCACACAATCATCGTGCAACAGTTGACCGAACCAGCCCTGATTATCCAGGCAGGCAAATCCATTGGTCGCGCGTGTGCCCCGCAACATTGGGCACATGTACGGATGGTCATCCTTGATGCCTGCTTGCAGCTTCCACTCTCGAATAGTGCATGCATTATCGAATATCTCGATCTTGCTGATGTCCTCGTGCATAGAACGCTCGCAGCTGTCCTGCCATGATAATATATTCATTCCATGTGGAGAAGGGTCCTCCTCGGCAGGAGTTGCCTCCAGCTCCATGGCCTCAAGGTCAGTGCCGTCGTCAGGAATCGGTACCGCCTCAGCCTTAGGGAGCTGATCTGCTGGCTGCTGTTCTGCTGTCGGTTCAGGAGTCGATGGTTGCGGCACTTTTATCGATTGCGGTCCAGGTTGCAGTGGATCAGGCAATGGGCCTGGTGGAGCTGGCTGTGCTGTATCAGCTGCTGCCCTCCATACGGCTGTCGGAACATCAGTGTCATGGCCCAATGCAACGCGATCCAGTGCATTCTGCTTGAAGAATGTTTTGCGTGCTATGATGTTCTTCTCGTTCTCGGCAGCAGGGCCGATGCAGTGAGAAGTCAGCCTGTTATCTTCTGCGACGATTCTTGCTTTGGTCGCATTATCATCTCCATCCAAATCTTTAATCTGATGTAAGAACTGCTCGAATACAACCCAAGTAACTGCATGTGCATCCTCAACCGTTTTGACGATCTTAGGATGAAGGAGTGCCACTTTCTCAAGAGAATGCCAAGATGCCCAAGCCCCAGGGTAGTCTTTGATCAACTGCATAAGGTACTAGAATAAGTCGTTGTATGCCATAACCCATGGATCATTGTCAGGAAGGGTTTTGTCCAGATCGCCAGGATCAGGTGCTGGTGTACGTGTCGGCATTCCAGGAGTAGGTTCCGCTGTGTCGCCTGCTTCGGCAGGCAGTGATGTCGGCAATGTACCGTCGGCACATGATGCCATCCACGCGCAATGAGCCATCTCGTTTGCCGTCTGTGTCATCAACGTCGTGAGGCTGAGATCTCTTTTCCATTCGTTTGTCATCTTTTCTCTGAAATCGAGGGCTGCCATGATTTCTTTGGCCTGTGTGTAGGCCTGATCGTCTGTGACAGGAATCAGTAATGGCGCCCTGAATGGATATGGCTGAGAAGGCAGGGACTGGATCAAAGCGCAGAAGTTGCGATAGCATACTGCGTCGCAGAACTGAGTTGTAAACATTGCCATGTTATGGTTGTTCTGTTTGGCGCGCCAAGCCTGCGGGGTAATCCTATCGTGCGTATCCACCCAATGGTCTGATGGAAGAACAGTGATACCACGTTTCTGCATGATATTGATCAGGTCGCTCGTGTGGTGATCAAAGTTCGGATGTGCGCCCCATTGCGCTGCTTTTCCAGGTCCCATGACTGTGGGGCAGCGAAAGTACTGCATCACGTCGACAAAACGTGATACGTCCACGAGCACGTGTACGGGCATGAGCGTCGGGACGCCGCCCTCACATTCCATCTTTTGGAGCTCGTATACGTCAGTAGGAGCACGATTCTGATGTCGGCGCATGCCCACGGTGTTTTGTCCGTGATTGGCGCATGCAATGTCATTCGCGCTCCATACCACCATGGCATTAAGTCCCCTGCAATCGTGTCTTTGTTTCACGTATGATGGGAAATCGTTGGCACAATAATCCAAGATAGTCTCGTTTAACTCGCGCCACTTCTTGATAGAAACATTGTCGCTTTGAAACATGAGGCTTCTGGCTTCGCGGATCTTCCTGATCATATTGCGCTGCTCGAGAGTGTTCTCAAATTGGTTGTTGAGAATAGCATCGGTACGGCTGTCTTGTGTCTCGAAACGTTGCTTACGTAATTCTTCCATACCATAGCGGATGTCGTCGTAACCAGCCTCTGGCAACCGAACGCAATCTTGACCGATTGGCGTGTCATTCTGTCCGAACCATTCTCTATAATTGCCAAAGGAGAATGCCCACATCATGATGTCGTCGCGGATAATGGTCGACAAATGCTCAAGAGTAGCGCCGCCCATGTATTCCGCGCGGTTGAGGCACGGCATAAATAGCGGTACAAGAGCAGTATTTGATGCATTGGCGAGGTCGATTCTCTTCTGGGCAGCGTTGAGCTCGTCGATGCCAAAAGTAGGGTACTTCTTGTGTTTTGCACTCTTGGACTTGTTTTTGGCCTGCATGATCCATGTTGAGTCGGTGTACAAGTTGGTCCATTTGTACGCATGACCCGATGGCCCAAATGCATGATGCAATAGTAGTCCCAAGTCCTCTTGTATGAGGGAGTGCCACCCATTATCTGAAAGTAGGGTAGAAACCAAGCGACCACCACAGAAAGCACTGTATTTTGCATGGTCCAGCTCAAATGGGTCAACATCATGGCCAAGAGTAAGACCAGGGTCATTCGAGCCGATCTGGTCAGCGGCTTCGCCGAAGAAGTCGTTGCCCTCGTTGTATGGTGTCCAACGATAGGTACGTTCCATATCCCCTGGATTGTCTAATATTGCCACCCAACCATTCGGATGATCGGATGGTGTTGTCACCGTCTTGGAGTATGATCCGATACCTCCAAAGCCTCCGCGCGCAGTCAGCCATGTAGTAAGCTTGCGGCGAAATTGTCTTGTTTGGTTAAGGTCGGAAAATGCTCTCATGTTGGTGACCAAATTATCCTCAACAATATGGCCGATGTGTCCAGATGTATCCGATATCCTGGCAATGCCATGTGGGCGTGTAGGTAACTTGGCCGTTGTACGATCAAGTTTAGGAGCATAACATGGCGTTACCAATCCATTGCTGTATACATCGGATGGTGCACAAAGACCACTGTTATAGTATATTTGTGTATCCTGAACGCTGTCCTCGGCATATTGTCCCAGTACTGCACTGCCAATTTGGACCAATCGTTGTGAATCATCAACCATTCCGTTTTCAATATCATTGTCGTAAAGTTTTATGGTGGACACTTGCGGTGCGAGCCTGGGATCACCGCGGTCAAGTGATCATGTAAGCCACGAACACTTTCTTGAACTGATGGATTACGATTGAAGAGACTGGAAAACATACACATAACACGCATGAATGATAGCCACGGTGTAGCCGTAAACGTGCTGTACTCGTAGTTGGCGTTGCCGCCGACGGATCCACTCGTGGCATTGATCCAACTCTTAGCGTCGGCGGACGCGGAGCGGGCAATTTCCCGAATAGAGGATTCGTCGGGCACGCGAAGATCGAACTTTCCGCTTCGATCAGCACGCCGTTGATGTATGTAGATGAAACCATCTTCAGGATCACGAGGACGGCCAGTTTGAGCGTGGTACGTGAAGCCCACGCGGTCGCCGTCCCTGGCGTTCGGGTCGTACTCCGTGTCGTAGCCGATGGGCCAGCCGACGAGGTTGAGCGGCTGTGCCTGATCCATCTCGTGGATGGGGGTATCGGGATTAGAACCGATCTCACTTATTTTCGCGGGGAACGTGCGCGTGAACGAGGTGTGCGCGACGCAATATCTGCGGCTGGTACGCCAATGTGGTACATGCATGCGCATAGTCCCTCGTGATTAGCTCGCCCAACACACCGAAATCCACATTCTGATCCTACCTCGCCCCATCTTTCTTTCTCTGTCAGTAATATTTTGCATACTTCTGGGCATCCATTCAGTTTTGGAGGTTCCGCCTCGTGAGGTAAACCGTCGGGCCTCCGAGGCCCTCGTCGTGGTGCCCAGGGTTTCTTTATAGGACATTGTACCGGGGTAGTGGGAAAGATGAGCGAGTGTTCCAAGAGATCCTTCCAAAAGTCTGCTTTCTTCGTCTCGAAATGTTTGGTCATCATATCTGCGATCTGCTCCTTTGTTCCTACAGATTTGAGCTCGATGTGTTCGAGTTGGCACGTCTCGCATATCCAATCCAAGTTGATACGATGAGTACGATGAAGATGACGAAGTGCTGGTGTACGTCCCTTTTGGACGTTTTTGATCACGGCCTGGTTATCCCCCAGGACGATAAGACGTACTTTGGGAGCACCGATCTCTTGAGCTGGCTCTGGATCCACGTGTAGTACTGTACCTTCATGGAATATTGTACGTCTCTTTGGAGGCGTAGGTAATTCCGTATTTAGCGGTAGTTGCCTACGGCTAGGAGAAGATCCCCGTGTAGGGGGTGCCTTGCGAGGCGTTGGTTTACGCTTCTTTTTGGCTGCCAATGTAGGACGCATCGCCGGGTCGGCGTGTCGATGGCAGCTCAGGCATGCATTCTTCTCTTTGCATGTTTTGGCAACTCCCACCACGGCTTCCCAGAAAGAGAGTAGTGGTAACCCTTCCAGTCGTAGTGCGGAATCAAGAGCAACAATCTCAGATTCAGTAGATGAATGCGAAACAACCGTTTGTTTCTTACATACAGCGTTGACTGGAAAGAACGTATTAGGTCCAACAAGCGCAGCAAAAAACACCGGTAGTGGATTTGGATGGTGTAATGCAATCAGCGAACGAGGCGTCGGTCAAGAGCATGATGGATAACTGGTCTGACGAATCGCCTATCCATCCGTGTAAGCAATGTGTACGCGTCGTTTTGATGTAGCATATCAACCGATGTAGACGTTTGTCACACGTAGTATTCCATTTGGTAATTTCTCTGGCCAACATACATACTGGATGTAGAAGATCGAAACGACAGCAACGTGCCAGGTACAGGATCTTCATTAGTACACTTGCCGCGTCCTGGCCAAGGGTGCCCTCGTCTGAATAGTCGGAATCAGTGAAGGAGGTGTCCTCGATGCCAGGGGTCTCGGCGTCAGGTAGGTCATGGTATGTGACGGGTATGGGATCTGTCGTGGTAGATGTCGTGTCGACCGATTTTGCTGGACTGAATGATCGTGGCCGTGCGTTGAGCACACTAGTAGGTCTGGCGACCGACCCGGAGGATGTTGGCGATTTGGATCGCGAAGTCCTCGGCGAGTCGGATCGTTTCCGACGTGACCCTGTTCCCTGGGCGCGCTTGGAGGCGCATTCCAGGTATCGCTCAATGCACTGATCGGTAAAACCAAGCATATCACGTCGAATTCCACGAACGTGTTAAGCCGTAGTGTAATCTTTCTCATTGTGTGCGGGCAACATAGGGCGTATGGTGGACATTATTTTGTCGAAGATGCTCTGCGGTACATCATACGCTTGTTGTCCACAACCTAAATATTGTGAGTACGGAGTAGGTGGATCCAAGTCAATACCGCTTTTGCGAATCTGATCCCAGCCAGTTTGTAGATTATGAGCTGGGCCGGCCAATTTAAAATCGTCCACATATACTGAAAGTATCAGTCCCAGTTTGTTGTGTCTCCATACGCATTCCCATCCTGAAATAGGCTCGAAACCAACGCTTTCTAAGCATGTACGGCATTTTCGTTCCCAAAAGACACCTGCGAGAGGGTGTCCGTATAGTGCCAATCGCAATCGGCACACTGGGTTCTTGTATTTTGACCATGATGTCGGTTGTCGCCATTTAGGTATAGTAATCCAAGTATCAACTGGATCAATTCGTCCGTCGCCGTTAAGACCATTAATCGAATTCACACAACATATAATTAATACCATTAAAAATCTCAATACCATATAATGAATTATATCGAAAAGAAAATAATAACAAAAATAGAAAAAAAAAATATTTTAAATTAAAAGGTAGAACAGAATAAATAAAAAAGTAAAAAATTAATTATTGAATAAAATCAAAATAAAAAAAGTACTAACCAATCATAAAAAACAAAAATAAATATAATAAACAATAAAATAAAAATAATAAAAAACGACACAACAATTTACTACAAAATATCAAAAAAAAACAACATAACGTATAACTAATAATATTAATACACCGATATATATCTATAAATTAAAAAAATCCAATATATACAAAATAATAACAATGAACATAAACAAAAAAAAACTAACAATTTAAAATCGATAAATTCAATAAATAAACCCAATATATAATAATGCCTGCGTGTAGGCTCCAGGTGCATCACTTTGTTCTCCCGCATATTGTGGCAATAATGCAGTAGCATCGCAAAGTTTGGAAGCCTCAATATGCGAAGCACTGGAAGCGGCGTCGGCGAATATGGCGGCCAAACCAGTTTCATCTTTGCCTGTATTGCCCTGAACCACCACTCTGCCCTTGAATTTACGTAGATCAGGAGGAAGTTCCTCATGTTTGACTGAAGATAGCTCCAAGATATTGAAGAAATGGACTTTTGTTCCATTGCGGATAGCTTGTGACTCAATATCGGCTTTTTCTGCAACGGTCTCCAACATCCATGTTTGTTTCTTTTCCCATCTCTCGTATTCTTTTCGCGGGGCTTCTTGTGCACGTGGTTATGCGGCAACTTCTTTCTTACTCAAGTTTCTGGTAACTAGTGCTGGGCGTGACCATGCTGAATCGGGTATTTTATCTCTGTGTGCCGGCGTGTAGGTGGTCTCACGTGGCATAGTTGGTATTACTACCGACTGGGTGAACTGGCGTATAAGCGGGTTCAAGGTCCCAAAGTCGGTTCCCTCACTATCCACAAGTACCAAAGCACGTTCTTCTCCATCATGCTGTTGTGGTAGTTGGCGGTAGTACAGTACCGTAGTAATGTCACGTGGCCCACCAGGTAATTCCCCATATCCTAAGATGGGGTTCTTGCTATTACTTGGACGCCTCCTACTCCTTCTTCTTCTCCTCCTCCCCTCTTCTCGTCTCCTCCTACTTAGACTCACTCATACTCATATTCACTCATACACAGACTTACTCATACACAGACTTACTCATACACAGACTCACTCATACTCAGACCTGATCACATTAACTTACTCATACTCAGACCTACTCATACCCAGACCTACTCATACTCAGACTTACTCATACTCAGACTTCCTCCTTCTCCTCCTCCTTTTACTCAGAGTTCCTCATACACAGACTTACTCATACTCAGGATTACTCATACTCAGACCTTCTCATTGTCTGACTTATTCGATAAACAGCAGATTGCGAGGATGTCTCAGGCGGGGCGCTGGTTTCAGCACCCCTAAGGGGAGCCGCCGAGGGTGTTGCACGGTCCCGTTCGCGGCCGTTTTGTGGGGATGTCTCAGGCGGTTTGCCTGTTTGTCTTGCCAACATCCTTCGCTTTCGGAGCAGATTTGGAGGATGTCTCGAGCGAGGCGCTCATTTTCACCCCCCAGGTGGGCCAGATGTTGAGGATGTCTCGATCGGTTTGCTTGTTTTCGTGGCCAGGCTCGTGGCCCTAAGGGGAGCCGCCAGGGGTGGTTGCACGGGCTCGTTCGCGGCCATTTTGTGGGTATGTCTCAGGCGGTTTGCCTGTTTCTGTGCCCAACATCCTTCGCTTTCGGAGCAGATTTGGAGGATGTCTCGAGCGAGGCGCTCATTTTCACCCCCCAGGTGGGCCAGATTTTGAGGATGTCTCGATCGGTTTGCTTGTTTTGGCGGCCAGGCTCGTGGCCCTAAGGGGAGCCGCCGAGGGGTGTTGCACGGTCCCGTTCGCGGCCGTTTTGCGGGGATGTCTCAGGCGGTTTGCCTGTTTGTCTTGCCAACATCCTTCGCTTTCGGAGCAGATTTGGAGGATGTCTCGAGCGAGGCGCTCATTTTCACCACCCAGGTGGGCCAGATTTTGAGGATGTCTCGATCGGTTTGCTTGTTTTGGTGGCCAGGCTCGTGGCCCTAAGGGGAGCCGCCGAGGGGTGTTGCACGGTCCCGTTCGCGGCCGTTTTGTGGGGATGTCTCAGGCGGTTTGCCTGGTTGTCTTGCCAACATCCTTCGCTTTCGGAGCAGATTTGGAGGATGTCTCGAGCGAGGCGCTCATTTTCACCCCCCAGGTGGGCCAGATTTTGAGGATGTCTCGATCGGTTTGCTTGTTTTGGTGGCCAGGCTCGTGGCCCTAAGGGGGGCCGCCGAGGGGTGTTGCACGGTCCCGTTCGCGGCCGTTTTGTGAGGATTTCTCAGGCGGTTTGCCTGTTTGTCTTGCCAACATCCTTCGCTTTCGGAGCAGATTTGGAGGATGTCTCGAGCGAGGCGCTCATTTTCACCCCCCAGGTGGGCCAGATTTTGAGGATGTCTCGATCGGTTTGCTTGTGTTGGTGGCCAGGCTCGTGGCCCTAAGGGGAGCCGCCAGGGGTGTTTGCACGGGCTCGTTCGCGGCCATTTTGTGGGGATGTCTCAGGCGGTTTGCTTGTTTCTGTGCCCAACATCCTTCGTTTTCGGAGCAGATTTGGAGGATGTCTCGAGCGAGGCGCTCATTTTCACCCCCCAGGTGGGCCAGATTTTGAGGATGTCTCGATCGGTTTGATTGTTTTGGTGGCCAGGCTCGTGGCCCTAAGGGGAGCCGCCAGGGGTGGTTGCACGGGCTCGTTCGCGGCCATTTTGTGGGGATGTCTCAGGCGGTTTGCTTGTTGCTGGGCCCAAAATCCTTCGCTTTCGGAGCAGATTTGGAGGATGTCTCGAGCGAGGCGCTAATTTTCACCCCCCAGGTGGGCCAGACTCCAGGAGGCCCCAGGAGACCACATGAGGTACCAGGAGGCATCAGGAGGCCACAGAAAGACTCAAGAGGCCACAGGATGTCCCAAGAGGCTCCAGGAGGCCCCAGGAAGCTCCAGACGGCCTCAGGAAACCACAGGAGGCCCCAGGAGGCAACAGGAAGCGCCAGGAGGCCTCGGAAGGCAACAGGAGGCCCCGAGAGGCCCCGGGAGCAGGAGGCCTCAGAAGGCAACAGGAGTGGCTCCAATCCCATGTGTTTTACGTATGCTCCTATCGATTGGGCCTCACCTGGAGCACGATTCTTTGATGTTCTACGTATGTTTCCATAGATGGTCCTTCTCCTGTGTACACAATCCTAAATGTTTTACTCATGTTACTATGTATTGGGCCTCTCCTGGGGCACGAGTCCGTGGTGTTACGGTTGTCCTATAGATTGCCCTTCTCCGTGGCTCCTAATCGCATGTTATGTTACGTCTGTTGCTATAGATTGCGCCTCCCCTGGGCACGAAACCTTCCTAGGAGGTCCCAGGAGGTCCCAAGAGGCTCCTGGAGACCCCAGGAAGCCCCAGTAGGTTTCAGGAGGCCCCAGGAGGCCCCAGGCTCATGCACAGAGACGCGCTCGTACTACTGAGGCTCATTCACACTCCAATTCATTCGCAGTTAGATTGATGTCCAGACCGTCACAACTGAAGCCTGTTAATATTCGAAAGCTCTTGCGCCTAGAGATTCACGGCGGACAGGTCCATGCGAGTAGATGCACATATGGGGAGCTCCACGCAGTGAATAATTTGGCATACAGTATTTCTTTGTTTGTCACGCCTTTGACGTTTTCGTCGCGGATGACGTCGCCGTTGTCAGTGTCGTATGTAATCCGTCGTTCCACAAAATTCCAGGTGGGTCCGCCGGATGTAGTAGTACGGAAATTGTTGACCTGTTTGTCCTGTCTTGTCCACACTCTTAGTGCAGCTCGGTCACGAATCTCACGAGCTCGTTTAACGTCGTTGGCGTACTCGATCTCCTTCTTTTGCTGTCCACGGGAGAGTGTTTTCCAATGCTCGGGAAGAACGTGATCAGGACGTGTAGTAATCTGCATACGTGTCTCGCGTCCACGAACCGCCATCTTGCCGTCTGGCGTCATTTTTGGAAGCTCATAGAACTGAATCGTGCCTGTCCACGGCTCACTTAATTCCCTGTGGTCGTTGGCGCTAACACCATCCCAAACATCTCGGAAGTTACTTTCTCCCTCAAAGGTAGAAGTCGCTGTGAAATCTCGTGTCACATCGAGTTGATCAACAGGTACAGGTATGTTCATGACGTCGTCCGTCGGGATGAACAGTTTCTTTCTTGGAGTACGGATATGTCTGATGACGCAATATCCACGCTGTTCCCAGTAGTCTGGCTCCGGCGCTGGTGCAGCAACTTCAGAGGCCGATGTTTGGATATCAAGAGCGTTGTCCTCCGTTGTCATCATAGATGGGTCATCCCATTCTTTAGGGTAGGAAAGTGGGGGATCGGGCATTGGCTCGTCACCCAAGGGGCGAGAAGTGGATGCCTTCACCTCGTCGTGTGCCTCAGGGTTATGATGTCGTAGAGTACCTTCTTTCACTGGGTAGGTGAACTTGCCATCAGGGATGATGATGTCTTTGACTCTGTGCACATGACACAGTTCACCATCAGGATTCTTGGCGTATGTAGCCGTGTCCAAGACAAGGTAGTCACCTGACCATCGTCCACCCGAGTGTAAGTGGTAACCCATGAATAACCCTTCCCGAGTATTTCTTTAAACTTTGCAGTCTCGTTGTTAATCTCGGGGTTGAGGCATTTCCAAAAGATCCGAGCACCGAATGGTATGCAGTGCCCAGGGAAGCTTTCGCCGAATCGTATTTCATGAGCTGTCTTTTCTGCATGTTCTTCGCTGTGGGCAGCCGCGCCCGTAGATGCATGCACAAAATTGTGTCCACAGCAAAAGGCTTGCATGGCCTCTTCCCACCATTCGCGTTCCAGACCAGACATATGTAACACAGCTCTCGCACCGAGAATGACAATTTTGACAACGCGCTCAATCAATCCATTCGTTTGCGGACGATGTGGCGTACTCGTGTCGTGTCTCCATCCCAGTTGGCGGCAAGCCTTCTGAAGCTCTCCAGAGTTGTCTGTATAGATATGCATCACCTCATCGTTCGCGGCGATGAACTGTTGAAAGGATGCCTTTGTGGTAGCTGCGTCTTTGTGTAGCGCTGGGTAGGCCATGAAGATGCCGGTATATCTGTCGAGGACAACAAGTGCAGATTTGTCGCCGTGTTTGTCCGCGGCATCGTCTTTGGCCAGTACGATATGATCGGCAGTTAGAGCCTCGCCAAACTTTTACGGAACAAAAGCCTCGTAGGCGTTATCCTCGTCGGTGGGGTCTGCCGGTGGATGTTGTTTGCGCTGTCGCCTACACGGGGCATTCTGTGCCATCGTACGAGAACAGATCTCACAGTCAGGGTGTTTTGGGCTGTGAGTCATGTAATGCGTCGGGTCGATCGGTTTCTTTTGTCTGTTGGGGAGAACTCGATCGTTGTCGTGATATGGTCGTGTAGTCATCTCTGTCGGTGTGTCGTTATCTGCTTGAGCTATGTCTAGCCCCCCGCATTGTGGAGGAGAGCGCTGCGTCTGAGACGTAGGCGAGTCGGTGGGTGTGTCCACGTTAGGCTCGTCTGTACTTGTGTCGGGAGGTTCTTCGACCGTGGTGGTCCGTGCTCCTCCTCCCTCTCCGACATGTGGTCTCTTGGGGCAGGTCCCTATGTGGGGCCGTAGCTCGTCTGCAGTGGCGGGCTGCTCTGTAGTTTTGCAGCACCAACAAGTGTCGTTACAGCGGGCGGATGAACGCTTGCGCTGACGACGGCGGGGCGCTGACGAAGTGCATAAACGTGGTGGTGGTATCAGTGTTAAGTCGTCGAGTCGTAACTCTGGCACTCGATTGTTGACTGGGATCTTATACCATCGGCCCCCCGGATCCTGAAGCAAGTAGCCCAGCTCAGGGTCCCAAAGCTGTCGAAAGCCATCAACCTCAATTAATGTCCCAACTGATGGTAATGATGGGCAGTCTGGCAAAGCAAGGGCTGAACTATGTAGGCCAACCTCGGGTCGCCGTATGTCGTAGTGCCCATTGACGGTACGATCACCATTGGCGGTTTCCAGAATATGCTCTTCGCGAATAGATATGCGATCCGACTCGGTCTGCGTAAGTTCGTGTTTTCCCTGAATATGATGAGCAGAACCACTGTCGAGAACCCGAGACCTTGTCAATGCAGCAGTCGAACGTGGAGGGTCGACTTGCTTTGTCGTTGTTATCGTCTGGGCTGTCTTTGGTGACTGCTTGACAGTGTCGTCGTACTTTCGGATCGCAGTTGGTGTGGCCACCGACTCTTTGTTGTGTCGGTAGTCATATAGTTCGTCGTACCATAGTTGTGCCTCTTTTTGACATTCTCGCAAGGCATCTGCACTTTCATCCCACCATCGTTGTGGTAATGGGTCTGGTACTTTGACGACGTCACCCTCGTTCGGCAGCTCTTTCCATTTATCCAGTCTGGCTCAACCAGATATGGTATGGAAGTAGTAATCCACGTTGCGCACGTCGAAGCGTATCCGACGACGTGTCTTGGTAGATGTCGCTGTGGCCTTAGTGTTGGCCATGAGGGTCTTGTCACGGATGACGTATCTGCGGTCTGAACGGCGTGAACGTCGAAAGTTGGCAGGAGAGCGCGCTCTGGTGTTGGGTGAGCCTCGGGACGAACCACGGCTCGGAGAACGTTTGCCACGTCCTTTGTCACTACCATATGATCTATCACGGCCGCGCGGCTTGCCGCGTCCGCCGCCACGATTGTCTCGTCCTCGGGAGGTAGATCTCGAAGATCTGTCGTAACGACTTCTCGATTGACTGCGAGAGTCTAGGGACCTCCTGGATGTTGAACGAGATCGGTCGTATTGGCGTCGGTTGTCACGTCCATGTCGCGAGTCGCTTGCATAGCGAAACCCCCCGCGTTGCGAAGACCGTTGGCTTCCTGATCCACGGGATGGTGATCGGCCGCGGCTATCCTGGCTGGAGGTCCGTGGTCGACTCGGGCTTCGTTCAGGAGTCTGTGCACCAGGTGCAAGATGAGCGTATTTGCATGTGTCGCCTTTTGTGCACTTGCTTTGTGCGAAATCCTTGCACTGTGCGACGTGTGGGAAGTTGCACTTATCACCTCTGGTACATGTGTTGCGCTTGGCGAAATCAAAGCAAAATGGTTTCGATGCTGGCTTCCGGTGGTTCGCAGGAGTGGACATACTACGGCGGGGGTTGCCACCAGCCGTTGATGTTCTGGAAGATTTGTTGTTCTTCCAATCCCTGGAATATGTATGCAAAGCCTTGCACCGTTCACCATTGCGACAATTGCCTTTCTTCCATGCAGCGCACGCGTTGACTTGAGATCGTGTCTCATGTTCGTACCGTAACTTGTTTTGATTATTCTCCAATTGTTTAATCTCCAGAATGTCCAGGACGCGCTGTCGAAGCCAACCATAGGTACGATTCGGGTCGCTCATCTTCACGCGCTGGTACTCGTACATGTCTTGTTTCATCCATGCATGTCTACGAATCTGTGTACGAAACAGCGATTCCAATATCTTTGGATCGGGTGCTTCTCGGCATTCCAAGAGTAAGGCGTCCCACTCGGTAATGAAACGTTGCAAATCGTCATCTCTCATCCTCAGTTCTTAAAGGCTCTCGAAATCGTGCAGGTCGTCGTCAACCTCTGTCACTTTGTAGGACTGTAGGATGTGCCAGTAGATCTGGCGTCCTTTGAGCATGCGTCCTGCTTTGTGCTCTCTGGTCTCGATGAGCCTGATTTTGGTAGCGTAAGTCTGAGGATAAGATGTCGCTCAGAGCGGTAGCGAGTTTGCAATCGATACTCTCAAAGTCTCCACTGTCTTGTAAGCCCTCGAATGTACATTCGGGCTGTTCAGCCACGCATAGGAAGGCATATGCTTTGGATGGTCGCCCTGAGGCGGCCCCGAAGTTCTTCCGCACTTTTTGCTGCCACTCCAGCAGCTGCGTGATCTTAGGCAAGACAGGGACTCGGACGGTGTCTGGCTCCTTGATAGGAGTCGTCGCATGGACCGACACCGCAGACAATGGTTGTGAGGGTATCGGTGCACCGTCGTTAGTTGGGTCTGTGCGCACAGGAGACACATGACGTGTCTGTGCAGAAGCTGCCGCGGAGGCTGCTCCTGGTGATGTACGTCGTTGTTGTCCTGCAGAAGCTTGCTGTGCTTCGGCGGACGCTGCCGTCGGCCTGCGCAGGTCGGCTGCAGGTCGAAGGTGGAGGTTGGTGTCGCTGGTGTGGTCGATCAGCTGATTCGTCCAGCTCGTCATGTCTTCGTGTATTTGACCCACCTTTTGGCGTGTATACTCATCAGTATCCCGAGAACGTTGTGAATACCGATCAAGTCGTTGCTCGTATGCTCGGAGACGGGCGCTTTGCGCCTCCATCTCGCTTTCCAGACGTGCGAGGTGACTCTCTACACGTACCTTCTCGGTATCTCTATCATGAATAACCTGGGGGAGCTCCAACTGCGCGTGGTCCGCCGCCTTCTGAACCTCCTGCAACCTGTCAGTGAGGCGGGCGAAATCGTAAACCGTGGGAGGAGAATCCAGCTGGCCAGTCTGGGCTCGTCCAACGCGCAACTCTGCCAGGGCGTCCTGTACACCAGGGAAACGCTGCTCGATGTCAGAGATCCGGTTAGCGAGTGGCTGCACGACAGCGTTGGTCGCATCAAGCCTTTGAGTGATGACTCTCTCAGTACGCTGCAACGTGTTGATCAGGTTCGACGAGTTGGTGTGTGCTTCGGTGCGAAGCGTCGCCGTAGCGTGGTCTAGATAAGATCGAAGATCATTGATCTGAGACTGAACGTCACCAAGGTCTGTGGCCTCGGCTGGAGTTGGTCGGTTGCGGAGCTGGTCGTGGATCTCATCATGTAAAATCCTGACTGCTGAAACGCCTGTGTCGCGTACGAGCACAAGCTGTTGCTCCATCTGCGCGAGGTAGTTGCGCAGGTTCTCGACCATCGCCGTTCGTTCACCTGAGTGTGACACCTCACGATCAACCTGGTACTGCAGTTCACCTATGATGCGTCGATCTTCGGCGATCCTGGAATCAATGATCCCTAAGGCGCCGTCAAGATCGCGGCGTATGGCTGCAGTATCGGCGGCGTTCGTCTGAACGCTCTGCAGTAGTCCAGAGTATTGCCTGGACACGAAGGTTTCAACCTGGTCTCTGAGCTCAGCTATTTCACCTGCGGCGGACGTTTCCGCCAGCTGGTCGTCTGAGATGGAGAGGTGGGGAGCGTCAGCTTCCCTGTGTCCCCTGTCGCGGGGAGTGCATGGCCTCTGAGAGGCAGTGCGCGGGCTCGACCTACTTTCGCCGCATGGGCCTGGGGCTCCACGGCGGTTGCGCGCGGACGAGCTGCGACTCGGACCATGTGTGTGTGGTGTCTCATCCGATGATACCTTGGGGTACCGCGTCTGTGGCTGTGCCGACACTGGTCTACTGAGTTCCTCGAAGGTGGCTACGTGCTCCGCCACAGGGACGGTCGCAGGGCTGGGGGTCCCAGCGCCTGAGGTCCATCGGCGGTTAGCGCGAAAGCGCCCTGGAGTATCGAGACCAGTAAAGCTTTCGCCTGACGCGGTTGGGATTGCTCCCGGCGGGGAAGGGGAGGGAGGATCGAAGGTCGGCGTGTGAAACTCCTTCCTTCCTGTTCCTACTCCTTCTCCTGTCCCCCCGCGGGCGGCGCTGCGGTGAAGTTCAGCAGCTAGTCGCGCCTCGGGTCCTTCGGAGCTGGGGGGGGTATCAGGAACACCAACACAGTCCGCACTAATGCTCTCCAACTCGTCACCGAGTCGTCGTGCCGTGGGAGAGCTCGGACGCGAGGCCCCGATGGAACCCTTGTGGCGCATGCGCCGAAGTGGCTCCATCAGGCTCGCATGCGAGGTCACCGCGGACGAGTCGGTGAGGGTGAGCTTTAAAGGGCTGATAACCTGTGTATGGGGTTGAAGTACAAGGGTACAGAACCCCTGATCCGTTGGTAGAGAAAAGGAGGGATAGATGGATACCTTTCCCTCCCGCGCGATCAAGGTCTGATCGATCTACTTCAATACCTGAGCCCAAACGGCCAGGCGCAGGAGAGGTAAGGATAAGGAGTATATATGAGGGTATTACACGGGTTCCATTCACACAGAGAGGGTTGCTCGGTTGCTCGGTTGCTTGGGGGGGGGGGGGGGGGGGGGGGGGGGCGGCCGGGGCTCCCACGCACGCCTCTTCCAACAACAACCACAACCACAACCACAACCACAAGAACAACCACAACAACCACAACAACCACAACAACCACAACAACAACAACAACAACAACAACAACACCAACAACACCAACAACAACAACAACACCAACAACAACAACAACAACACCAACAACAACAACACCAACAACACCAGCAACAACAACAACAACACCAGCAACACCAGCAACAGCAACAACAGCAACAACATCAACAGCACCAACAAAAACACCAATAGCAACAACAACAACAACACCACAAACAACAACGCTAAAGCCAGAATTCTCACCACGAATTCCTTATTCAGGCACGCACCCAGGGACAATTAATACAGTTCGGCCCCCTCACTCTGATTACCACCATCACCGAGATCGGGATGTCCTCCCTCGGCTGCCGAAATCGGCGTTGGTGCCGAGAGGCGCGGGCGCGGCAGGGAGGAACCGCGGCAGGGTCCCCGACCCGCTTCTCCATTACTCTTTCCTCTCCGTGTCGCTGAGGAGCCGATATCGTTGTTGATGCCAACGTCTCAAAGCCTCCTGAGAGGGTCCCCCCTCGTCGGGGATCTATTGACCTGGGTCAGACGGGCTTCGCAAGGTCCTGCAGGATCTTGCAGGATCCTGCGCGCTGGCCAGGGCCAGTGCAGCTCTGGCTCTGCAGTATCCTGCAAGATCCGGCGTTCAGGCTGCCCCCCGCCTGCACTGACCCCCGTCTCGAGGCTCCCGACCTCCGTGGCGCGGCATGAGTCCCGGGCGCCAGCGCGGCGTGGCTGGCCGCCAGAGCGGCAGCCAGGAGCAGCCCGCGCAGGCCCAGCTCAAGGACAGATTCGCCGTCCACCACGGCCTCGCGGCAGCGCGGGCGCGGGCGCGGCCGGGAAACTCTTTTCGGCTGTGAGCCTGGCGGGGGAAGTCATCGCCGGTCGTCGTCGTCGTCGCCGTCGCCGTCGCCGCAGCTGGCGGCGTCCTCGCCGCCGGGCGGCGTGGGCCGCCGCGCGGAGGGGGCGGGCCTTCTCAGAAAGCTCGGAAGATCTTGGGCCTTCTGAGAAATTGTCGCGGTCTTCCCCGAAATTATATACAACTTCTCAGAAGGCCATAGCGCCGGAGGGCTTCTGAGAATCCCCGCCGCCTTCTGAAAAAGCCTGCTCCTTCCCACTTCCCCCCTGGGTTCGCCGCTGATCTTCGGAGGACGCCAACCGTGTACCTGGACAGTTCGAGATCGTTTCTCCCACGACAACTTGATAACGAGGTGCCGTTGTGGTAGAAACTAGTTCCGGTCGAGGGACGGGCGAGCAGAGACATCCTATACAGAATGTGGCAGTCAGGACCGCTTCGCCTGAGACATCCTCACAGCTCTCGTTTCCGAGTTGGCAGGGATCGGTTGTACCGCCTGAGCCATCCCCGGAATTATGAGCTCCGCATGCCGCGCGCGAGGTGGTTTGGCGCGCGGTTGGCTCCCAGCTGCAGCGCGAGAGGTGGTCTGGCGCGTTTCGCTTATGAAGACATCCTCGCGACTCTGAGCTCCGAGATGCCGCGCGCGAAATGGCACGGCGCGTTTCGCCTGAGACATCCCCACGTGGTGCTGCGCGAGGTGGTGTCCGGCGCATTTCGCCTATGAAATCCTCACATTTCTTGGCTCCGTGATGCCGTGCAAGAGAGATGTAGACCAGCGCGTCCACCTGAGAAATCCTCGCACACCTGGGCTCAAAGATGCCGCGCGAAAATGTGCCGGCTGGGCGGCGCGTTTCTCCTGAGACGTCCTCGCAGCTCTGGGCTCGGAGCTGCCGCGCGCGAGGTGGTCTGGTCCATTTCACTTGATAAATCCTCACAGCTCTGGGCTCCCATAGGCCGCGCGAAAGGTGGTTGAGCCCATTTTGCTTGAGCCATCCTCACATCTCTGGACTCCGAGTTGACGCGATTAAGGTGGTCCAGCCCGTTCCGCCTGAGAAGTACTCACAACTCTGGGCTCGGAATTGCAGCGCCAGAGGTGGTCTGGTGCGGATTGCCTGAGACATCCCCGCAACTCTGAGTTCCGAGCTGCCGCGGTCTGAGAAATCCTCTCAACTCTTGGTTCCAAGATGGCGCGCCAGAGGTAGTCTGGCCCATTTCGCTTGGGACATCCTCGAAACTCTGAGCTCCGAGACGCCGCGCGCGAGGTGCTCGGTCTGTTTCGCTCAAGACACTCCGCATCAGAGCCAGGACGCGCAGTGCAAATCCCCAAAACAATCTCCACTCAAAAACTTCTGGGAGCACCTATCCTTTCTCCCACCAATCGGTGGCGATGGCAACAGGGTGCCCCTCCGGTTGCCCGGCTCGGCGCAAACGCCTGACCAGCGAGGCTGAACCATTGCCTCGTGCAGGTCCGGTCGGGAGGAGGGAGGGCGGAGGAGGAGGGAGGGGTCGGACCCAGGCGAACTCTTTGATGGCGCATGTATTGTCGAGCTGTGCTGCGAGTGGAGGCTGGGCGCCGCCTGGCGCGTCCTCGCAGCTCCAGACTCCTGGCGCGACGTGGTTGGGCCGATTCTGCCCGGGGCACTCTCGCGACTTTGCGCTCCGAGATGCCGCGCGAAGTGGTCAGGCGCGTTCCGCCGGAGCCGCTCCTGCAACTCGGAACTTGGAGATGCTGCGCGAGGGGTGGTCTGGCCCGTTTCGCTTGAGACATCCTCACAGCTTGGCTCCGCGATGCCGCGCGGGAGGTGGTCTGGCGCGCTTCGCCTGAGACATCTTCGCAATTCTGAGCTCCGAGATGCTGCTCGCGAGGTGGTCTGGCCCATGTCGCTTCAGACATCGTCGCAACTCTGGGCTCCCAAATGCTGCGAGCGAAATGTTCTGGCCCGTTTCGAATGAGACGTCCTGCAGACTCTGGGCTCCGAGATGCCGCGCGAGAGATGGTCCGAAACGTTTCGCTTGAGACATCCTCACAACTCGTGACTCCGAGATACCGCGCGCGAGGCTGTATGGCCCGATTCGACTGAGACATCTTCGCAACTCTGGGCTCCCAGATTCCGCGTCAGAGGTGGTCTGGCGCGTTTCGCTTGCGACATCTTAACAATTTTGAGCTCCGAGATGCCGCTCGTAGGGTGGCTCGGTCTGTTTCGCTCAAGACATCCTCGCAACTCCGAGCTACGAGTGGGAGGAGGGAGAAGGGGTCGGACCCAAACGAACCATTTGATTACACTATGTTGATGAGTTGCGCAGCAGCAGGAGACCGGGCGCCGCCCGACACATCCTCGCAATTCTGCGCTCCAAGCTCGATATGGTCTGGGCAATTACGCCTGAGACATCCTCGCAGCTCTGAGCTCCGAGATGCCGCGCACAAAGCGGCCCAGCCCATTGGTTCATCCCTTTTTCCCACCTCCCTCCCCCTGCCTCCTCCCACCTGCCTCCTCCTCCTCCTCCTCCTCCTCTCGCCTCCCGCTTGGTGCGCCTCTGCCTCCGCCTCCCCGTCGCCGCCTCCGTCATTGCTGCCGCCTCGGCATCCGCCATGCGCGCCCCGCATTCCTCCCTCTACAAGCATCCGACATCACCAATTCTGTTTCGAGACGTGGGCCCGCTTCCGTGGGCGCATTACGAACGATGTGGCGCACAATCTGGTGCAATCCCCCAACGGGGTAGACGTGCGAACGTGGGTGGACACCATCACGCGTTCTAAAAATGCTGTTCGGGGGTACTGTGCTCCCGCTAGAAAATATTTGCTGGCAATGACCTGGGGTATCTGGTGGGTAGGGGAGGGAGGCACTGGCCGACAACCTAACCATGTCGCTTTGGGCAGACCCACATATGCTCACGCCAACCAGTACTGCGCACCCCCTTCGGATCTGCGCAACCAGGGGGGGAAAAGGGGAGCGGGCGGGGTTGTCGCTGGAACCCTTAAAAACAATCTCTCGTTTGCACGTTTATCCACGCGTGTTGGCACGCGCGGCGGCGTGCATCGAGCGGGTCAGGTACACAGTTGGTTCGTCCAGGCCCTCGTGCCGACGCGCGGAAGCGCGCGAGCGCGAGCGCGGGTGAGGCCATGAGAGTACCCACGGCTTCTGGGGGCCTCGCCTCAGAGACTTTGTTCGGGGAGAAGCCAAGGTGAGGTAGGGGCAGAGGTGGGCTGGGAGGTAACTCGCTATTAAAGGCTCCTGGAAGGAAGAGATATGAGCATCCAGCTGGGTTCTTTCCCTAACCGCATCGTGGGGTACCCCCCCCCTCTACAAGTCCCCGTTTGGAGAACCCGTAGGGTCTTCCGGCGAGCCTCCAGAAGTCCCCCAGAGAGCCTTTGGGGTTTCCAGTATAGCGCCCTGACAGCGTGGCCATGGCATGCTGCAAAGCGGGAGCGAAAAGAGAGATCAGCCAGAGAAGGACGAGGAGGATAACAGACGCGACACGGCGTCACTTTCTCCTATCTTCTCGGCCTTCCGGCGTCCAGTCGCGATCCATCGGGCGAGCAAGGGATGGGGGGATGTGGCCCGTAATGAGAAAGGGAAAGGGAAGAGGGCGCAGGAAGGAACGAAGAAGCGCGGGCCCAGTCCTACTCGTCCTCAGGTCGCATCCTCCTCCACCTCCTCCTCACCACCACCACCGAAACCATCATCATCATCATCACCATCGTCATCATCATCACCATCATCATCATCATCATCAGCAGCAGCATCATCAGTATCCTCATCAGAATCATCATCTTCATCAGCATCATGATCACCACAATCACCACCATCAACATCAGCATGAGCATCATCAGCATCATAATCATCACCGTATATCAGCATCGTCATCATCGTCATCAAACTCATCCACATCGTGATCCCCATCATCATTCTCAGATTCGTACTCGTCATGTTCATCATCATCATCAACAGCAGCATCATCATCATCACCATCACAATCACCATCACCATTATAATCATCACCATCAGCATCATCATCAGCATCAGCATCATCATCAGCATCATCATCAGCATAATCATAACCACCATCGTCATCAAGTCATCACCACCACCAGCATCACCACCACCATCATGATAATCATCATACAGATCATCGTTAGCATCATCATCATCAGCATCAGCAACATCAGCATCAATATCTTCACCATGATCATGATTGTCATCATCATCATCATCATCATTATTATTGCCATCGTCATCATCATAATCACCATCGTCATCATCATAATCATCATCGTCATCATCGTTGTCGTCACCATCGTCATCATCATCATCATCATCATCATCATCATCATCATCATCAGTAGCATCGTCATCAGCAGTATCACCAACCCATCATCACCGCCACCAACCCATCACCACCATCGTCATCATCCTCATCATCCTCGTCATCCTCATTCTCATCCTCATCCTCCTCATCCTCATCGTCATCGTGATCATCGTGATCATCGTCATCATCGTCGTCATCATCAACACCATCATCATCTGCATCAGCAGCACGATCACCAGCACCAGCATCATCATCATCATCCACCCTACCTCAATAATCATCGTTATCGTTATCGCCATCACCATCATCAACAACATCATCGTCGTCGACATCGTCATCAACTGCATCGTCATCGTCGCAGTCGTCAGGCCGCCACCGCCGCCGTCATCACCATCCTCACCACTGTCCTCGGCCTCCTCGCGCCCCTCGCCGACCGGTCCGGAGGCGGTGCACCCGACCGCCACCCCATGGAACCCGCCCGCGACAGCGCAGATGACGCCAGGGAGGCGCGCCGAACTGGCAGCGCCCAGGAGCATCCCACCGAAGGGCGCCGGGGGGCCGATGGCCGCCGGTGGCCTCCGTCACGGCGGCGGAGCCGCCCCGGGCAGCGTCGGCCAGCAGGTAGTCCAGCAACGCCACGAACGTCTGGGCGGAGCCCAAGGTGGTGCCCTGAACGAGGGGCTGACTGACTGACTCTCAATTGGACCCAACCTCTCGTTATGACTACGCAACTCATACGACTGCTGCATAGCATACCGGCTCAGCATCAGTCTAGCCTGAGGGCGGAGGGAGGAGGAGAAGAGGGGGACGCTGGTTTAGAGCACTTCCTCTTCCAGCCCCATTATTATTATTATCATCATTCTTCTTCGGAAACGCCATCGCGAGTGTTCCTTATTGGATTTCTTTGCTCATTCCGCCCGCCCATAGGGAATTATACTCTTATGGGGGCTTTCCCGGGAGGCTTCTTGGTGGCCGCTGGGGGAGTCTTGAACGCGTCGCGAGCCGTCTGAAGCGTTTTGCCTATGGGGACTCCTTCGGGAGGCCTCCTGGTGGCCTCTTGGGAACTCTTAAACGCGTCCTCTTGGGCCCTCTTGGGGCGGTCTTGGGGGCCTCTTGAGCCGTCTTGGGGTGTCGGGAAGGAAAAGGTAAAACCGCCAAAGTCGCTCCCAAACCCAAGGAAAAACAATGCATGTTGCCTCTTGGGGCCCTCTTGAGAGTGCTCCTGGAGGCCTCTTGGGGCGTCTTGGGGCCATCTTGGGCGTCTTGGAGCGATCTTGTGGCATCTCGGAGCTCTCTTGTATCATCTTGAGAGGCTCTTGGCGGCCTCTTGGCCTTTCTTGGGGCTCTCTGGACGGCCTCGAGGGCGTCGCCCAGAGGGAAAACCATCTCTGCGGGGCGCGCGCGAAATAGAATTACTATAAAGCATTTATCCCAGGGCGTCCTCCTCAAGCGCGCTAGCCAAACCGACCTTCAGCAACGTCGTAATTGAGTCGAAGGGAAGCCCCTTCCCTTTCCCTTCCCCGACGGGGGGGGAGGGGGGGTCCCGGGGGGGGTCCCGGGGGAGTCCCGGGTCAGATACGACGGCCCCCCCGTACCGACCTTGAGCAACGTCGTAATTGAGTCGAAGGGAAGCCCCTTCCCTTTCCCTTCCCCGACGGGGGGGGGAGGGGGGGTCCCGGGGGGGGTCCCGGGTCAGATACGACGCCCCCCCCGTACCGACCTTGAGCAACGTCGTAATTGAGTCGAAGGGAAGCCCCTTCCCGTTCCCTTCCCGACGGGGGGGGGGAGGGGGGGTCCCGGGGGGGGTCCCGGGTCAGATACGACGCCCCCCCCCGTACCGACCTTGAGCAACGTCGTAATTGAGTCGAAGGGAAGCCCCTTCCCTTTCCCTTCCCCGACGGGGGGGGGAGGGGGGGTCCCGGGGGGGTCCCGGGGGAGTCCCGGGTCAGATACGACGACCCCCCCCCGTACCGACCTTGAGCAACGTCGTAATTGAGTCGAAGGGAAGCCCCTTCCCTTTCCCTTCCCCGACGGGGGGGGAGGGGGGGTCCCGGGGGGGGTCCCGGGGGAGTCCCGGGGAAGTCCCGGGTCAGATACGACACCTCCCTCCCCCACCTTCTCGTCCTTCTCCCCGTTCCCCAAAACCATCCCACAGCCCGTGCCTCTTGCTGCGCATTGCGAACAGGGTCGGCGGCACCGGCCGTAAGGCCTTCGCAATAGAATTACTATAAAGCATTTACCGGAGATCTTAGCACGCCTATGACCCGTTGGGCCGGCGAATTAATGAGCACCCTCTCCCCCGCCCGACCGGCGACAAACCCAGGACGCTGTCACTCCCCTCCCACCATGCCTTTGCAGAAAACAGAATTAAACGTTGCACCAACATCTGGATCATACGCGGTCGCCCCGCAATCACTCAGCATTCTGACTTTTGACAAGGTTTGTAGGGCAAGTCGACATCTTGCCTGCTGTGTGTAATGCCAACACCCCCCAACATCCATTCAACCAAAAGCCATACAAAGTACACTTTGCACAAAAATCATCATCATGCGCGACCGCCCCGCGATCACTTCGCATTGGCTTTTGACAAGGATGGTGGGGGGGTCGACATGCTGCCTGGCGTGCGCAATGCCAACGCCTCCCCCACCACCCCTGACAACAAAAACCACACAGGGTGCGCTTTGCACAGAAAGCCCAATCATGCGCGGGCGCCCTGCGATTACCTTGCATTTGTGTTTGACAAGGACGGGGGGACGGACGGACGGACGCTGCAGTTCGCGCCGGGGCGCGGCCCTTGAAGAGCGCAGCGGGGGCGCCGCAGCGCCGCAGCTCAGAACTGGAAGTCCTGCAAATAGCTCGGTTCCAATGTATTTGTTCGTTCCTTTTTGCTGATTGGGTTTGTATAAAATTCGCCGGCCAAACGGGCCAGAGGCGTGCTAAGATCTCAGGCAACTGCTTTACAGTAATTCTACTTCGCGCGCGCGGGGCAGCCCCTGGGGGTCCCTGGACAAGAGTGCCCCGGGCAGGTCCCGGGCGATTCGGGTCAGAAATGGTTTTCCCCCTGGGCGACGCCCTCGAGGCCGTCCAGAGAGCCCCAAGAAAGGCCAAGAGGCCGCCAAGAGCCTCTCAAGATGATACAAGAGAGCTCCGAGATGCCACAAGATCGCTCCAAGACGCCCAAGAAGGTCCCCAGACGCCCCAAGAGGCCTCCAGGAGCACTCTCAAGAGGGCCCCAAGAGGCAACATTCATAGTTTTCCCTTGGGTTTGGGAGCGACTTTGGCGGTTTTACCTTTTCGGCTTCCCGACACCGAAAGACGGCCCGAGAGGCCCCCCAAACCGCCCCAAGAGTGCCCAAGAGGCCCCCAAGAGGGCCCCAAGACGTCCCAAGAGGGCTCCAAAGACGGCCCAATTGGCCTCCAAGACGGCCCAAGAAGGCGCCAAAAACGCCCCAAGAGAGGTCCCGGGGGGGGGGGGGACGAAACAACACCTCGAGCCCTCGGCCCTAAGAAACCCCCAGGAGTCCCCAAGAGGCCCCTCAGCGGCCCCAAGAAGCCCCCAACAGGCCCTCAGGAGGCCCCCCACATGCCCCCTCGAGCACGCAAGCAAGTGCCAACCACCCGACGCGTTCAAGACTCGACCCCCCCAGCGGCCACCACAAAGCCTCCCGAGAGAGCCCCCACAAGCACGAATCCATAATTCCCGATGCGTTTTGAACGAATTTGCCGTTCTGGCCTTTTCTGCCTCCCCAGGGCTCCAATATCGCCGCAGATGCTTACAAGATCGCTCCAAAACAACCCACGAGGGTTCAGGAGGAGCCCGACAACGCTCCAGGAGGAACCCAGATCGGTCCAAGAGGGCTCCAAAATACAAGAGACAGGCCAGACGGGGAACGGGAACAGACGTTCCGAGCTCTCGGCAGCACGAGGCCTCCGGGAGGCCTTCAAAACCAAATAAGAACAGCCGCCGCCAACGCAGCTCGGTGCAACTGTGCTGCTGGTCGCGCTCGAGCTGGCCGTCGTGCTCTTGGCGCCGCTCGCACTAGCCGTCGAAAACCTCGTCGGGGCAGCGTGGTATTGAATGACCCTGTCGTATCCGTCAGCATCGTGCCGCTGCTCACCGTAGCGCTGGCCGGCGCAGTGCTGCACGACTGCGTCGCACTCGAAACCGTACTGCTCGACGTTGCGCTGCTCGTGTCGACCACGCTCACGTTGCTGCGCAATGTCGTCGCGAAGCTCACCGTGGACGTGGCCGAGGACGTCGCACTGATCGAGACCGTACTGGTCGTGGCCGTGTTTCTCGAAGTCGCACTGCTGGTCGTCTGAGGCGTACTGCTCGGCAACGACGCAGTGGAAGTCATTGTGGTGAGCGTTGCGGTTTTGCTGCTGGTCACGCTCGAGCTGGCCGTCGTGCCGCTGGCGCCGGTCGTGCCGGCCGTCGAAAAAAACGTCTCGGCCAGCATGGTATTGAGTGACCCTGTCGCATCAGTCTGCGACGCGCCGCTGCTCGCCGCACCGATGGCCGGCGCTACTGCAGCCGCTGACTCGCACCAGCTTGTCCCGCATACGGCGGCCCTCGCCGGGGGGGTGCTGGTCGTCCGTCGTGTCCATCACGTTGTCCACCGCGGTGCCAGGGTGGTGGCGAACGGCCGCGAGCAGTGGTGAATCTGGCATCGGCGGGGCCGCCTCTTCTCTGGGGTGGTGGCTAACGGCCACTAAAACTGGAGAAGGAGGCAGTATTCGGCACCCCGCGCCGGAGGGTTTGTTAGTCGTCCGTCACGCCCATCACGTTGCCGACGGCTGCACCAAGGGGGTGGCTGACGGCCACAAGCGCTGGTGAAAACAGACCGTCATCGTCGTCGTGCCCGGGGTGGTGGCTAACGGCCACATTATCGGGTGCATCACCGTCGTCGTCTGGGCCCCAGCCAAGGGAACGATCCGATCCGCGATCGTCGGCTTGGGGGGAGCAGCTAACGGCTGCAGGACAGAGGGTAGCAGGATCGGATCGATCGGCCGCGAGCGGGTCAGCAGCGCTGTGGACTGCCCACCGGATGGGGGAATTCGGGGACCAATCGGCACGAGCAGAACGACCCCACTTGCGTCACCATCCGCTGGGGTAGGCTGGCCTGAACCGCCATTGAAAGGGTGGTAGCTAACGGCCACAATTTCGGGTGAATCATCGTCGTCGTCGAGGCCCCGGCCAGGGGCGCGATCTCATCCGCGACCGTCGGCATGGGGGGAGCAGGTAACGGTTGCGGGAACAAGTGCGGTTGGATCGGATCGACCCGCCATGCTCACGCAGCTGCGCCCAGTCGACTCCGAGGCCCAGTGCTTCGCTCATGGCCCGTGCGTCGCAGCAGTGGTTGCGACGTGAGGCCAGGAAGGCGACGCAGGTTCGCCGGTCGTGCCGACGCGGGTCGAACGCGCGCGCGGTGCGAGGCAATGCGTGCCGCTCGGCAAAGGCATGCCATGCGACTGCGAACGACGCACCCGAGGTGACCTGAAGCCGCCTGATCGACTCTGTTGGGGGTCCCCCGCGGGGATCCCACTGGAAGTCGTAGACCCTGGCTTTATAGAGTGGCCTTCCAATGTTGGGGCCCCGTGGTTCTGGCTGTCGGCGATCGGCGAGTCCCGCGCCCCCGAGGCGGGGGAGTCTGTCGGTCTAGGGCAAGGCTGCAGCTGCCGCCGCTGCGATTGTGCGCGCCGCCAGTTCGTCGCTTGTCACATCTGTCGACGCTGTCGGCGTCGCCCTGGACTCCGTCCGGGGAGCGGCGGGGGGGCGGGAGGGCCGGCAGCAGTCGGGGCAAGGCTGCTTCAAGCCCGACGCGCCACGGGCGCGCCCCAGTCGCGCTGTTGGACGCCTTGGCGATCGAGCTCGCACTCCGCCATGATGGGGGGTGCCTGGGCGAAGAGCCCGTGCCGGGGGGTAGCCGGGGAGGGTGGAGGTGCGCTCCTGCCCCATGCCCGCGTCCTGACGCCTAAGATGGCTCCAGCACGCTCTGCGGGGTTGCTGGGGTTGCCCCGTGGCTGCTTGTCGAAGTGCCCACCCGCATCGAGTCGCTGGCAGGGGGGGGGGGGGGCGAATAAGTGCGAAGGGACTTCTCAGAACCAGCTGGAGGATGGCTTCGCCGTCCTGTTCGCCCGGCGAAGGCTGTCCGAGCGCGCCCTGGGCCGCGGGGGCTAGTGCCGCACTAGGGTCGCAGCTGTCATTTTGGCCAGGGGCGGAGTCCTGGCCAGGGTAGCAGCTGACGGTTGCAGGCGCCGAGTGAGTTCCATCCGGGGGGTGCTGCTGCTGATGCTGTTCCTGCTGCTGCTGCTGATGATATTCCTGCGGCCGCTCATGCGGGTGAGGGGCGGCGCCTTCTGAAGGGGACTGCTGCTCAAGGCGTTCTTGCAATTGCAGTCCCTGCTGCTGTCGCTGCTGCCCCTGCACCCGCCGAACCTGCTGCAGCAGCTCCCGCCCAGGATCCTGCCCCCGGTCCTGCCCTTATTCCTCCCCCTCCTGCGCGCGCGCGAGGTGCAGGGCCGTGGCGGCCGCGGGCGCTGCATGTTGCCCGCGTGGGGACTACGGCTGCTGTTGCTCCTGCGGTTGCTGCGCCTGGCGCTGCTGTTGGGAGAGGGGGGCCAGAGGGGGCGAGCTGTTTGGCCGCCTGGCGTGGGGGGCCACCAGGTGTCGGCGCGCCCTGTGTAGCGCTCCCTACCGCCACGGCGAAGCAGTGACCAGGAGCGAGCGCGCTTTCGGCTACGTTTCCGGCTTCGGCCGCGGCGCCGTCCTCGGAACTGGGGTAGGGTTGGGAAGCGGCGGCGCTGTCTCCATGGTGGCGGCCGTGACTGGCTACAGGCGCTGACTGAGATCCACCAGGGGGCTGCTGCTGCTGCTGCTGCTGCTCCTGCTGCTGCGGCTCCCGCTGCTGCTCGAACGAATGCGGGGCGACATGGTGTTTCCGCTGTTGCTGCTCCGTCCTGCTGATCCTGCGTGGGAATTCAACGGGTAGGGTCGCGCAGTCGTTAGCCAGGTCGCTGACAAGGCCCTCCTGCTCCCGCACCTGCCCCTCCTCGTCCTGCTCACACGACGGGGGGGCGTCCAGATGGGCCCCCCGCTGCTGCAGCAGTTCCTGTTGTGGCTGTTCCTGCTCCTGCTGCTGCTGCTGCTGCTGCTGCTGCTGCTGCTGCTGCTGCTGCTGCTGCTGCTGCTGCGGGCCCCCCCATGGCGGGGTCACCCAGGCCCGGCGGGCCACCTTGGCCCTTTCCCAAGCCCGCCGCGGCGGCATCGCCGGCAGCGGCGCCGCCAGCGGCGAGGGCAGCGGCCGCGCCGACCGCCGCGGCGACCGCAGAGGAGTCGCCAGCGGCAGCGCCGACGGCCGCGGCGGAGGCCGCGGCGGGCCCGCCCAGCGCCGTGGCCCGCGGCAAGCCGCGCGCGGCGCCGACAGTGGCAGAGGGGTCCGCGGCGCAGGTTGCGGAGGGGCCCGCGGCGCGGGCGGCGGCCGCGGCCCTCTGCCTGCTGCGCCGAGCGGCCGGCGTCTCCATCGCGCGCGGGCTCGAGCGCGCCGACGTGAGCCACGGGCGAGCTCGAACCGACATGGCTTGAGCAAGGCTGCGGACGCTGGTGGGGTTACGCGAAGCGTCTCAAATCGGAAAGGAGGGGCGAGAGGTAGAGGAGGAGGAGGAGGAGGAGGACAGAAGACGAGGAGTTCGGACGCGATGACAACGATGAAGACGAGACGGAGGAGGTGGAAGGCCTGACGGCAGCATCTGGCCACATAGCAGCGGTGGCATCCTCATGATCCTCCTTCTCCTCCTCATCATCATCATCAGCACCGTCACCATCACCATACACACAACCATGAGCAGCAACATCCATCATCCGCACCGGCATCATCATCATCATCATCATCATCATCATCATCATAGCCATCATCACCCTTATCATAAACACCATCAGCATCCTCATCCTCATCCTCATCATCATGATCGTCATCAGCATCATCATCATCAGCAGCACCACTACCGAAACCACCACAGAAACCATCAAAACCACCATCAACATCATCACCACCACCACCAACGTCACCACCATCACCACCACCACCACCATCATCATCATCAGCATCATCATCATCATCAGCATCATCATCATCAGCATCATCATCATCATCATCATCACCATCATCATGACCAGCATAAATACGTAGCACCCCGCAAATGCGGATAAGAGTGAGGGGGCGGGCGCGGGCGACGCGGGCGTCGTCGAGCCGGCGGACCTCGTGGCCCCTACCTTCCCTGTCGATGGCGCTATCCTCCTCCTCCTCCTCCTCCTCCTCTTCCTCTTCCTCGTTCTCATCGTCATCGTCATCGTCATCCTCCTCCTCCACCTCGTCCTCCTCCTCTTCTTCCTCGTCCTCCCTCTCCCCCCCTCGTCCTTTCATAGTCGTCCTCCCATTGTCGCCCTCCCCCTCATCGGCCTCCATCAGCGTCCTCCCATTGTCGTCCATCATCATCATCGTCATCGTCATCGTCATCATCATCATCATCACCATCACCATCACCATCACCATCACCATCACCATCACCATCACCATCACCATCACCATCACCATCGTCATCATCATCATCATCATCATCATCATCATCATCATCATCATCATCATCCCCCTCCTCCCCCTCCTCGTCCTCCTGCTCCTCCTCCTTTTCTTTCTCCACATTCTCCTTACATCCTCTCTTCTTCCGCGTTCTCCTCGTCCCCTGTTTACTCCTCCTGCCTCCCCCTCCTTTCCCAAGATAACTGCAACGCAATCCTTTTTTCCACTTTATGCTCCCCGCCTTCTCTGATCAAGGCAACTCGCCAGGGCAGAGTTGCTGGACGGGCTGGTGTGGATGCGCGGGGCTTGAAGAGGTCCTTGCGGGCTCAGACGGCATGCAAAAATCCGCCGCCGCGCTTGTGCGGCATTAGTTTGTTCAGTGAACGTGGTTTACGTCACGGGTGGGTCGCGGGCACTCCACCTCCACCTGGAAGGAATGCAAAAGCAGCCCGCCGCAGGCGCCCAAAAAATTGGTTTGTACACTGAACGTGGTTTGGGTCGCAGGTGGGCCGCGGGCTCTCCACCGGAAACGAATGCAAAAGATGCCCGCCGCAGGCGCCGAAAAATGTGGTTTGTACCCTGAACGTGGTTTGGGTCGCGGGTTGGTCGCGAGTTGGTCATGGGTAGGTCGCGGGCCCTCCACCTGGAAGGAATGCAAAAAAAGCCCGCCGCAGGCGCCGAAAATGGTGGTTTGTACCTTGAGCGTGGTTTGGGTCGCGGGTGGGTCGCGGGTGGGTCGCGGGGTAGGTCGCGGGTGGGTCGCGGGTGGGTCGCGGGTGGGTCGCGGGTGGGTCGCGGGTGGGTCGCGGGGTGGGCCGCGGGCGGGTCGCGGGGTGGGTCGCGGGGTGGGTCGCGGAGTGGATCGCGGGGTGGGTCGCGGGGTGGGTCGCGGGGCGGGTTGCGGGTGGGACAACGACAACAAACAACAACAAACAACAACAAACAACAACAAACAACAACGAACAACTACGAGGATCCGCACGGCGGAATTCCATGTCAGCCACGCACCCAGAGACAGTGAATGACCGTTCGGCCCCCTCACTCTGACCAGCATAATCATGAGCATAATCACCATCATCATTATCAACATCATGTTCAGCATCATCATCAGCATCGTCATTACCGGCATCATCCTCATCCGCATCATCGCCGTCATCATCATTAATCCTCATCCGCACCATCATCCTCCTCCTGACCATCATCGTCATTCACCACCACCACCAGCATCACCATCATCACAACCACCACCGCCGCCAACGTCACCACCACCACAACAATCATCATAATAATCAGCATCAGCATCATTATCATCATCATCAGTTTCGTCATCGTCAGCAGCATCATCATCGCCGACAGCAGTACCACCATCTTCAGCATCATGGACAACATCAACATCCTCATCAACGTCATCCGCATCATCTTCGTCATCGTCATCATGATCATGATCATCATCATCATCATCATCATAAGCAACGTCATCGTCATCGTCATCATCCTCCTCATCATCCACAGCCTCCTCATCCTCACCCTCATCCTCCTCATAATCATCATCATCGTCATCATCACCTCCACCGAAACCACCACCATCACCATCACCACCACCACCACCACCACCACCACCAACGTCACCACCACCACCAGCACCAGCACCATCATCACCATGAGCAGTACCATCATAATCATCATCATCATCATCATCATCATCAGCATCAC
The DNA here is from genome assembly GCA_963575745.1 of Prorocentrum cordatum. Classification (NCBI taxonomy): domain Eukaryota; class Dinophyceae; order Prorocentrales; family Prorocentraceae; genus Prorocentrum; species Prorocentrum cordatum. Next base: position 150,321 of record CAUYUJ010017738.1, read on the forward strand.
CATCATCAGCACCATCATCGTCATCATCACGATCCTCATCTTCATCCTCATACTCATTCTCATCATCCTCATCATCAACATCGTCCTCATCACCACCATATACTGCTAAGCGTGTCGTGGATGTCCCCGGTGACTTTCCTCACGAATCGCGTGAAGCTGTTCGTGCTGGTCGACTTGACGACGGCTTGCCTCCAGTTCGTCATGCCTCTGCTGAGCGGCCCGTGGATGTTCGCGGCGACCTCTCTGCCGAATTGCGTGAAGCTGTTCGTGCTGGTCGACTCGGCGATGTTTCGCTTCAGGCCGAATATCCCTCGGAGCCAGATCGTGATGCGCCGGGCGATGCCTTTCCGGATGGCGACGGCACCGCCGATGCGATGTCCACGTTCAGCGTGTCCGCCGCTGGCTCCCTGCACAAGGTGGTGATCTACAAGCCGTGCCTCTTCGCGGCCACTACTCCAGAGGATGTTTTTCCTCCTGCTGTCGAATCTCCTGGTGTTCCTTATCGAGTTCCTCGCTGTCGTGCGTGCGCTCTGTTACGGAGCTCATCCAGCACGAAGCGGGCAATGGCGTGCCGATATTGTAGGCAGAGTGCCTGCTGGGACTCCTGAGAGTTTCCTCCTCCCCCCCCTCCGTCTGCTTTTGTCTGGCTGGGTGGGGGAGGGATGATGATGAGGATGAGGGGGAGGATGAGGTTGGATGGCTGCTACGCTTGCTATCGATCTCTATGATAAATTCGTGAATGGGAGTTTTCCCCTTCATTCGAATGTTGTTTTCTTGAGCCATCCTCCCGTCTTTCCCTCACACCTGTCTGTGCTCAGCGATTGGGTGGGGGAGGCATGCAGTGGCAGGGTGGAGGTGAGCAGTTGGAGGTTTGAAGTGTTCAACTTTAAACGTTGTTTAAGCGTCCTGTGTTGACGCCTCCGTCCCTGGACGTTTTTGAATGGTGCACTGCTCGAGGCCCTCGAGGTTTCGTGTCCCTCGTTTCTTCGGTCGGGTCCCTTCGCTCGTCCTGTGTCTGGGTTCCTGGGTCCGTCCCTCGTTCCCCTTTTCGGTCCCTTTCGGGCCCCTCGCTCGTTGTCGTCGACTTCGGGCAGGAGTGATTGGCAGGCGATCACCCGCGAGCAAATCAAAAGCAAATCAAACAAAAAAATCATCACCACCACCACCGAAACCACCACCATCATCACCACCGCCATCACCACCATCATCATCATCACCACCAACACATTCCCAAGGGAGATAGCCACTGTCAGGGCGCTACGAGCAGCCCCATGGAGCTGCATGTCCAGCTGGGGCTCCTCGTCACCAGGAAGAGTAGAGAGCGAGGAAATTATCTTGGCGAAGGACCCAACCATATGCAATTGTGAGTAACGCGTTGAGGGTGCCGCTTTCGGTGGAGCTCCCGATGGGGCCACGAAACGCGTGAGGGACGTGCCGTAATGGGTGGGGGAGACGCATGCGGGCGGTGCCGCTGGGGCCTTCGATGGGGCTCCCTATGGGCCACGAAACGCTGTCCTGTGGTCACCCCCTCTGGGGCCGAAGATGGAGTTCCCCCTGGGGCCAGGAAACGCCGTACTGGGTGAGGCGGACGCATGTGGCCACTCCACTGGGGCCTTACGTGGCGCTCCCTATGGGGCCACGAAGCGCTGTACTGGGTGTGGCGGACGCATGTGGCCACCCCCACTGGGGCCTCCGATGGAGCTCCCTATGCGGCCACGAGACGCTGTACTGGGTGTGGCGGACGCATGTGGCCACCCCTACTGGGGCAGCAGGTGGAGCTCCCTATGGGGCCACGAAAGGCTGTACTGGGTGTGGCGGACGCATCTGGCCACCCCCACTGGGGCCGCAGGTGGAGATCCCAATGGGGCCACGAAACGCTGTGGGCCTCAGGTGGAGCTCCCCATGGGGCCACGAAGCGCTGTACGTGGTACCCTCCCCCCGGGGCCGTACGTGGAGCTCCCTGTGGGGCCACGAAACTCTGTACTGAGTGGGTGAAGCACATGGAGGAAGGAGGAGGGGGAGGAGGAGGAGGGAGTCGGTGGGACGCGGGGCGCTGTCTCTTCAAAACGAGGACCCAACACCACAGGATGGTTGGGGAAAACATATCCTGGCGAAGGACCCAACCATATGCAGTTGTCGATGCCACAATTGTGAATGTCTTCTGCAGTGAAGCTCCCTATGGGGCCACGAAGCGCTGCACTGGGGGGGGGGGAAACGCATGCGGGCGGTAGCACTGGGGCCGTCGGTGGAGTTCCCTATGGGGCCACGAAAGGCTGTACTGGATGAGTGAAAATGCAAATGTGTGTGTGTGTGTGTGTGTGTGTGCGTGTGCGTGTGCGTGTGCGTGTGCGTGTGCGTGTGCGCGTGCGCGTGCGCGTGCGCGTGCGCGTGCGCGTGCGCGTGCGCGTGCGCGTGCGCGTGTGCGTGTGCGTGTGCGTGTGCGCGCGTGTGTGTGTGTGTGTGTGTTTCGGTGGAGTTCCCTATGGGGCCACGAAGCGCAATCAAGGGCTGCGTGGAAATGCCAGCTTCGGTTTCCGGGACGCACGCGGATGGTCCCAATGGAGGTCTCGGTGGAGCTCCCTATGGGGCCGCGAAGCGCTGTACTGGGCGGGTGAAAATGCAAAATTGGGTTTCTGGGGCGCATGCGGACGGTCCCACTGGGGGCTTCGGTGGAGCTCCTACTGGGGCCACGAAACGCGATACTGGATGGGTGAAGGTGCCAAATTGAGTGTACGTACGGGGCGCATGCAGACGGGCCACCCCCACTGGGGCCTTACGTGGCAACCCCAATGGGGCCTCGAAACGCTGCACTCGGTGTGGCGGACGCATGTAGCCACCCCCACTGGGCCTTTAGGTGGAGCTCCCTATGGGACCACGAAACGCTGTACTGGGTGGCGGACGCATATGGCCACCACCACAGTGCCTTCCGTGAAGCTCCCTGTGGGGCCACGAAACGCTGTACTGGGTGTGGCGGACGCATGTGGTACCCCCCACTGGGGCCTTCCGTGGCGCTCCCTGTGGGGCCACGAAACGCTGTACTGGGTGTGGCGGACGCATGTGGTACCCCCCACTGGGGCCTTCGGTGGAGCTCTCTATGGGGCCACGGAACGCTGTACTGGGTGTGGCGGGCGCATGTGCTACCCCCCACTGGGGCCTTCGGTGGAGCTCCCTATGGGGCCACGAAGCGCTGTACTGGGTGTGGCGGACGCATGTGGTACCGCCCACTGGGGCCTTCGGTGGAGCTCCCTATGGGGCCACGAAGCGCTGTACTAGGTGTGGCGGACGCATGTGGTACCCCCCACTGGGGCCTTCGGTGGAGCTCCCTATGGGGCCACGGAACGCTGCACTGGTGTGGCGGACGCATGTGGTACCGCCCACTGGGGCCTTCGGTGGAGCTCCCTATGGGGCCACGAAGCGCTGTACTGGGTGTGGCGGACGCATGTGGTACCCCCCACTGGGGCCTTACGTGGCGCTCCCTATGGGGGCACGGAACGGTGCACTGGTGTGGCGGACGCATGTGGTACCGCCCACTGGGGTCCTCGGTGGAGCTCCCTATGGGGCCACGAAGCGCTGTACTGGGTGTGGCGGACGCATGTGGTACCCCCCAACGGGTCCTTCGGTGGAGCTTCCTACGGGGCCACGAAACGCTCCCTATGGGGCCACGAAGCGCTGTACTGGGTGGGTGGAGCGCATGGAGGAGGGAGGAGGGGCAGGAGGAGGAGAGGAGACGCGGGGACATGGTTGGGGGAAAAACTCAAATGGCCAAGCGGCACAACCAGAACGCTGATGGCCTCATGTTGCTCGTGGGTAAGTTCGGGCGGTGCATCCCCGCTGCGGAGTTGCTATCCTCAGCCGTCTCGATGCACATGTTCGAGCATCCTCTGAATCATATTTTCCAATGAAACGAGTGTTCGTGAACGCGGGGTTTAGGGTCCTGACGACCTGGGCGCACTTGTGTTGCTCCTTGGTGCTGGTCAATATGCCTCCCCACCACACGCGAGACGGCTTGACGAAAAGGGAATGGCCAGCAGCTGACTCGACTAGGGGCAGGTGCCCGATGAGCTTCCGTTCAGACTTCGATATGTGGCCACCCACGCACATTTGCGTCTACATGTTCGTCAAGTTTGCTGCGGGGTAGTCTTGGGGTGGGGGTTCTCCTCCTTCTCCTCCTCCTTCGCCTCCTCCTCGCCACAGTCCCCCTCTGCTTCGTCCTCCTCCGCCTCCTGTTGCGCAGGAGGGGCAAAAAGGGAAGAATAGAGAGCGAGGAGCAGCGCGGAGGGACGGTGGTGGGGGGTGAGCGAGGCGGCGCGGAACGGGAGGGAAAGGAGGGCCAGGGAACGGCTCCTTTTAGACAGCCCAAGTGATGGCAGACGGCAGCAGGGGAGCTCCGCATGTCCGAGCAAATACGCGTGGCGGGCTCAGCGCTCGGCCGGCGCCTCGCTGGGTTACGATTTTGCAGCAGCAGCAGTGCAGGCGTCCTCCTCCTCCTCCTCCTCATCCCTTCCTCCCTTTCCTCCTCCTCGCCAGCCCGTTTGACTCAAGTGTGTTGCGATGGTTCAAACTGGGGCTTGCGACCGCAGCGCGCAGATGCTTGGCGGCAGCCCGCAGCGCGCTCCTCGCCTCGCACGCCGCCCCTGAGCTAGCTGCCGCGCGCTCCTCGGAGGACGTGCGGCTGCTGCGAGCCGCCAAGGGGCTCATCCGCACGGCAGTTGCTGTGCTGGCCGCGCCTCCCGCGATCGCCACGCCCTTGCGGGCGGCGGCGTCCTCCGCGGCCCCTCGGCGGCGGCGCCGCCCGCGCGGCGGCGGCGGGAGGGCTGGCGATGCTGGAGGTGCGGCGGCCGTGGCCGTCGTGATGGCGGATGGTGATGATCTCGCGGTGCCGCCTGCTCCGCCTGCGGCTGCCACGCCGCCCTGGGCTGACCCCAGCCCCGGCGGCTGCGGCGCCGAGCGCGGCGTTCCCGCACCCTGCAGGAGCAGACCGAGGCCGCGATGCCTCTCGACGATGGCTGGGAGTTCGACGACAGCTGGGCCGATGCGCTGCCCCCGAGGCGTGCGGGCCCCCCCGCCGTGGAGGGCGCCCGCGGCGCTGCGGCTGTGTCGGCGGCGGCGCCGCCTGCGGCTCGGAGGTCTCGCCTCTGCGGCCTCCCCCGTTGGCGGAGCTCCGCGTGTGTATCCTGGTGGAGCTTGCTCTGCAGAGCACGACCCAGCAGTCACCCCCCGTCTCGTCGAAGCACCTCGGCACCTGGAGCGTTGAGCAGTTGAACGAGCTCTCCGAGTCTCTCGAGTGGCTGAGGTGCCTTCCATCAGTGCACCAATTCATCATGTATCCTGGGGGCCCTCGTGGGCGGTATGTCCACCGGAAGGTATCCAGGAGGGGGCTGCAGTTGGGGCCCCACGAAAGCGGTTCGTCCGCGGCGAAGTGTCCCCTCTGGTGGCGTTTCACGCGTTCCTCGCGACCCTCTGGTCGCCACCCGAGGCTCCCAGGGGGCGCATCGGCCTGCGCTCCTCCTCCTCCTGTTGAACCTTCCTCCTCCTCCTCCTCCTCCTCCTCCTCCTCCTCCTCCTCCTCCTCCTCATCATCATCATCATCATCATCATCACCATCACCATCACCATTAGCAGCAGCACCAGAAGCAGCATCCTCATCACCATTCCCATTCCCATCCCCACTATCATCATCAGATTCATCATCATCATCAGCAGCATCATCATCACCATCATCCTCAGCAGCAGCATCATCATCATGATCAGCATCAGCATCAGCATCATCATGAGGAGCAGCAGCATCATCATCAGCAGCATCATCACCATGAACGCATCAGTATCATCACCATCATCAGCATCAGCATCATCATCGTCATCATCAGGAGCAACAGCAGCATCAGCATTACCAGCAGCATCAGCATGAGCATCATCATCATCAACATCATCAGCATCGGCATCACCAGCATCAGCCCCATCAGCATCAACATCAGCATCAGCATCATCAGCATCATCAGCATCAGCATCATCATCGTCAGCATCATCATCAGCATAATCGCATCACCACCACCACCATCGCCATCATCACCGCCGCCATCACCACCACCACCCCATCAGCATCAGCATCCTCATCATCATCGTCATCAGCATGCACATCATTAGCAGCAGCATCAGCATCAGCATCCTCCTTGTCCAAATCCTCCTCATCATCATCAGCATCAGCATCAGCATCAGCATCACCAGCAACATCACCATCGCCATCACCATCACCATCTTCATCAGCTTCACCATCATCATCATGACCATCATCGTCATCATCATCATCATCATCATCATCATCATCATCATCATCACCATCACCATCACCAGCATCAGCATCATCATCAGCATCATCAGCATCATCATCACCAACACATCATCATCATCATCATCATCATCATCATCATCATCATCAGCATCAGCATCAGCATCAGCATCAACATCATCATCGTCGTCAAACGTATCGTCCTCATCATCCTTGGCCGTGTCCTCTTTCATTGTCTTTGTCCTCTTCTCCTCCTCCTCAGGATTCTCCTCTTCTCCTCCTCCTCATCATCATCATACTTCTCCTCCTCCTCTTCCTCATCGTCCTCCCCCTCCTGCTCTTAATCCTACTGCTGCTGCTCGTCCTCCTCCTGCTCTTCCTCCATCTCCTCCTTCTCCTCTTCGTCCTCCTCCTCCTCATCCCCCTCCTTCCCCCCCTCCTGGTCCTGTCATATTCGGTTTTCGCGGTACCGATCCCCACCTGGAGGGGGTACGCTGGGAGGGATAAGTTACCCTACTCTGGTGGGGGTGGGGATAGCTCTGACGATGCTGGGGAAGGTGATAGGGGAACCGTGGGGGGGAAAACAAATCCGTATCGGCGGCCTCGCGGGCCAAGCCCCTGGCCCGCGACCCCGCGGATACGGGGCGTTGTTTCGCGGATGCCCCGCGCGGAACGTACCCGTGCGACCGCGTATCCCCGGGATCGCGCCCCGGAGACCGCGAAAGCGCCGATACGCCGCTCGTGAACCGTGGCCCTCGCGGCCGGAACTGGAGCGGCACGGGCCCGATACATCGAAACGGAAGAACTGCATAACTATAAACATCCTGAGTTCCGTGAAGTTTACTTGGAGCCCTTGTCTTCAGACCAAAAGCTTCAGTTTGCTTCGTGGTTACGAGCCTCCGCAGCAAACTCAACTACGGCCTTTTCCAGGCGCTTCAAGACGGTCGTCTGAACTTCTACCCAAGCAATCCAACCAGATTTCTGAGGAGCCGTTTGGCTGTACAGTCGGTCTCGGTGGCGAAGGGCGAGTTCCGTCCTGGGTTTTAACCCTATATCGTTCGACAGAGCGCTGGTACAATCTAGAAGGGTCTAGTCGCTTTCTTCCTGGCTTTCCCACTGAGCGGGCTGGCGGTTTGGGTTGCGTGTTTCTCAATTGCTACGGGGTTGTGAGGCTATGGCTGGGCGCTCGATGTACTTCAATGTGCTGGTCTTCTGGATCGCTGCTGGTGTACACCTTCTGGCTCACATGCACTCACACGCTTGGGAATTTGTATGATTGCATGGCGAGGGAAGTACGCCATGCTTAAACCATGAGCCCTGCACATCGCGTCTTTCACCCCCCTCCCGCGCAAGAGTGGTGGTGCAAGGCCTATTTCAATCGCTGTCCGCCGGCATGTCCTCGGCTGCATCATCGTTATGGGTATGTGTTGTCAATTGGGAGTTGGGAGCGGTGCTTTATGTATGTCGATTGGATTTGGCAAGCTGAATATACAACCTCGTGTGTGGGTACGAAGCCTGCGCCTACTGAACCTCGTTATGCCCGTTCGTCATTCTGCATAGTTATAAGCTCAATTTGCTCAATTTGCTCATGGCGTTCCAGGCGGAGTGAGTGAGCATGGTCATCTTTGAAGGTGCTCTGGTCGACACCCGCGTGTTCCCGCCAGCTCTGGCTTGCTCGTCGTGGGGGCCTGAATCTCCCAGAGCACAGAAGTGAGTTGAGGCGCGGTTCGAACTTGCATCACGACGTGATGGCAAAATCCCTCGAGACCCTCCTACTTTTCCTCCTGCCCCGTTCCTTCCCGTCCTCCCCCATTCCCCCTCTCCCGTTCCCTCGCGCCCGCCCGCGTGCGCACGCGGGAAGCAACCAACACACAAGAACAGGGGCCAGAGTACGTGTGCGCGTGCTGGAAGTGAACGGAGGAGGCTACGAGCTGGGAAGTGGACCTCACGTCGCTTTCGGCGATTATCTTCGGCGATGCCTGGCGGTCTGCGACGACCTCCCGCGGCACCTCGCGGTCTCAGGCGGAACAATGAGGATACGATCGGACACCAAGAATCTAGGAAAGAACGGGGGATCATCAAGAAAGGACGGGGAACCACACCCTCGCCTGCGCACCAGCCAGGCCTATGTGACCGCGTCAGCACGGGGACAAGCCCCGCATACATTTGTAAACATATATGTACATGAACGTCAATCAATCGAGCAGTCACGAGTGCGACAACATGCGAGCTCAACATTCGTGCGCGTGGCGAGCGGGAAAAAGCCACAACGCACGACGGAGCTGCGCTACTGCCGCGTGTTGCCAGAAATCTCTAGGCGGCCAGAAAAGCCATTGGGCGTTCCCGTTGATGAGGTGAGCTGTGGAAGGGGAGGAAGGGAGGGGGAGGGGGCGGGGGAAGCGAGGGAGGGAAGGAGGGAGGGAAGAGAAGAGGCATGGATGGGGACGGAGGGCTGGCGGGAGGCTGAAGGTCGCAATGAGACCATGGGGGTGTTTCCCTGCAGGAGGGGCAGGCGGGGGGGGGTGAGAGCAGGGAAGGGGAGAGCGGAGACAGCGTCCTCGGTGCACGCTTCACCACCACCACTTCCATAAAAGTCGGGAGAGGGGGTCCGATCCCGCCACCCCACAACTCTTGCGTAAGTCGAAGGGGGTCCAAACTCCGCCCCCTTCTCGTCGTCGCCGTCGTCGTCGTCGCCGTCGCCGTCGCCGTCGCCGTCGCCGTCGTCGTGCGTCGCGATGTGGGGGCGACGCCTTCGTCGTCGCCGTCGGCGTCGTCATCGTCGTTTGCTGGCGAAGTAATCGGTCGGAAGGGCGGGCGGGACACGTCGTCGTCGTTGTCGTCGTCGTCACGTGCCACCGCCGGGCGTCATCGCCGTCGCGGTCGTCATCGTCGTGGCCGCCGCCGTCGTCGTACGCGACTTCGCTGGTCGGGATGGCAGAGCGCGTCGTCGAAGTCGTCGTGGGCGAATTGATCGTACAAATGGGTCGTTTTTGTTGTCGTTGCCGCCGCCGCCGTCGTCGTCGTCGCCATCGTCGTCCTCTTCGGCCTTGTTGTCGTCATATGTTTCGTCTTACTCGTCGTCGTCGTTCGTCGCGACGGGGGGCGCGGTCGCCATCGCAAATGCTCTCGACGTCGTGGTTGTCGTGGTCCTCCGGGACCCCTGGGGTGCGAAAGCCAGCGCCTCGACCGTGACATCCTCACAGACTGCTGCGAACCCCAAGATGCTGGACACACAGACAGGCAGACCGCCCGAGACCTCCCCGCAGTCTGGGCTCGAACGGAAACGTGCAGTACTCGCTCTGACGCCCCCACGCGGAGGTACGAAAATCAGCGCCTCGCCTGAGACATCCTCGCGAACGGCTCCAAAACCGGACAGTTCTGGGCATGCAAACAGGCAACCGCTCGAGACATCCCCACGATCTGGGCGCAAACGCGCCCGTGCATTCCCCCCCTGGCGCCCCACTTTGGGGGTGCGAGAAACAGCACCTCGCCCGAGACATCTTCAACATCACTTCCGAATGCCGAGCATGGGTGGACGGCATCATCATCATCATCATCATCATCATCATCATCATCATCATCATCATCAGTAGCATCATCATCATGATCATCATCAACAACATCATCATCATCACCACCAACAGCATCATCATCAATCATAATCGTCATCATAGTCACCATCATCACCAGCATCAACATGATCCAACACCACCATATG
>CAUYUJ010017738.1:165324-232226 GCA_963575745.1 Prorocentrum cordatum
AACCTGCCTCCATCCGTGCAGTTGGTGGGAATGCGCACGCTTCGGGTTAATTCATTGCGAAGGTCAGTCAAAACGCCCAGACCGGCATACGGACACGCCTGGTGGTGCGCCGAGAAGGAGCGATCTATAAGGAAAAAGGATGGAGGAGGAGGAAAGTGGGATGAAGAGGGACGATGAGGGAAGGGAAAAAGAGAAGGGAGGGCAGAGAGGAGAGAGGTGGGGCTTCGAACAGGGGAGGAGGAGTAGCGGGGAGGGAAGATGGAAGAGCACGAGAGGAAGAGGCAGAGCAGGAGGAAAGACGAGCAAGAGGAGGAGGACGAGAGAGGACGGAGGGAAGGGAGGAGGGACGAGGGACTGAAGAAGGAAGGCAGGGCCCCGAGGCCATGGTCGGCGCGACAAGCGCAAGCGCGCGCGCGAGCGAGCCGAGGAAGCATGGCCGTCCGCTGCGCGCGGTCGGGTCACGGGTTGCAGTGGAGGAGGAGGAGGAGGAGGAGGAGGAGGAGGAGGAGGAGGAGTGGCCGCGTTCGAATCGAACTCCGACGCCGACAGCGACAGCGACAGCGACAGGAGAAGGAGGAGTGTCCTGGGGATGGGCGCGTGGCGCCCAAGCGCTGAGTTGAAAATCTCGACGATCCCTTGTTCGAGATCGGACCACTCCTTCGTCGGAAATGGTCAGAAGAAAGTTCACGTTGCGATGGCGTCAGCGCTGGTATCTGGCACCGCGCAAAGTAATGGAGACTGGGCAATCGCTGCTTTCCGGTACCACCGTTCGTTGGATGTCGGCCGGCTCTGTGCCACTGGAAGCGCTGGACCTGGAACGCCTGGGCTGGGGTCGCCGCCGCGACAACGCGGCGCAAACCCAAGCGACGCATAGGGGTCTCAGACCACCTCGAGGGTCGAGGATTCTATGTGCTCTTGGGCCTTCTGGGGCGCTTTCGTCGCCGAGGCTGGGGCCGCCTCGGAGGTCTGGTCACAACGCACCCATGGTGACGCCTGCGGGCTGTTTGAGGGAGGAGACAGACAACTATATATTTGTTGCCAATCCTCCTTGGTTGGGCATTCGTTTTGAATAGAGCACCGCGGTCGCGTTTCCTCCTCCTCCTCCTCCTCCTCCTCCTCCTCCTCCCGCCTCCTCCCAACGGAGTGAGGCACCGCGCAGATCTGAGCGGGACCTCGCCGTCCCTTGGGGGCTGCGATCTGCAAAACTGTCGCCACTGTTGAGGAATGCTGGTGGGTCCAGCGGGGTGAAGCACCGCGCAGATCTGAGCGGGACCTTCCGTCCCTGGGGGGCTGCGATCTGCGAAACTGTCGCCGCGTTCGAAGGCGGCTGGTGTTGCAGCGGAGTGAGGCGCCGCGCAGATCTGAGCGGGACCTCGCCGTCCCTGGGGGGCTGCGATCTGCGAAACTGTCGCCACTTTCGAAGGCTGCTGGTGGGTCCAGCGGGGTGGGGCACCGCGCATATCTGAGCGGGACCTCGCCGTCCCTGGGGGGCTGCGATCTGCGAAACCGTCGCCACTTTCGAAGGCTGTTGGTGGGTCCAGCGGGGTGAGGCACCGCGCAAATCTGAGCGGGACCTCGCCGTCCCTGGGGGGGCTGCGATCTGCGAAACCGTCGCCAATTTCGAGGGTTGCTGGTAAGTCCGGCGGAGTAAGGCACCGCGCAGATCTGAACGGGACCTCGCCGTCCCGCGGGGGACTGCGATTTGCGACACGGTCGCCACTTTGAATGGGTCATGGTGTGTCCAGCGGAGTGAGGTACCGCGCAGATCTGAGCGGGACCTCGCCGTCCCTGGGGCGAAGGCTGCTGGTGTGTCCAGCGGAGTGGAGCACCGCGCAGATCTGAGTGGGACCTCGCCGTCCCTGGGTGGCTGCGGTCTGCGAGCCTGTCGCCACATTCGAAGGACGTTGGTCGGCCCAGCGGGGTGGGGCACCGCGCAAATCTGAGCGGGACCTCGCCGTCCCTGGGGGGGTGCGATCTGCAAAACGGTCGCCACGTTCGAGGGATGTTGGTGGGTCCGGCAGGGTGAAGGACCGCACAAATCTGAGCGGGACTTCGCCGTCCCGTGGGCATTGCGATCTGCGAAGCAGCCGCCACTTTCGAGGGCTGCTTGGGGGGCCACAGCATAGCGACCTGCGAAACTCTCGCCAGGTTCAATGGGTCCTGGTGGGTCCAACGGAGTGAGGCGCCGCGCAGAACTGAGCGGGACCTAGCCGTCCCCGGGGGGCTGCGATATGCGAAGCTGTCGCCACTTTCGAAGGCTGCTGGTGGGTCCAGCGGGGCGAGGCACTGCGCAAATCTGAGCGGGACCTCGCCGTGCGTGGGGGGCTGAGATCTGCGAAACCGTCGCCACTTTCGAGGGCTGCTTGGGGACCCAACGGAGTGAGGCACCGCGCTGATCTGAACGGGACCTCGCCGCCCTTGGGTGTGCGGATAGGGAGACGACAGGGGGTCGTTCTATACAGGGTCCGTACGTAGAGGCAAGGAGGAAGAGGTCAGCTACTCCTTTTCCTGGGAGCTGCGCGGAGGTCAGCGCGCTGTCTGTGTTTATGCCAGTGCCTGGGCCGATGCAGTTGCAGTATGTGGTGATATAATGGGGATATGAGCGGACTTCACACACGCGCCCCGCCCCGAGACCTGCCCGCCCCACGAAGGCCCGGGCCCGCGAGAGACAACGGCAAGGCTCGGGAACAGAAGTGCGAAGTCCACCCCCCGAAACGCTTCGGCACACCTGGACGACACCCCGTCGCCGCAGGTGACGAGGCTGGGAGAGCAAGAGGGAGGATATCAGAGGGAGACTCAACCGCCGCATCCTTCGACGTCGGTGTCCCCACCGACGCATGACGAGCATGCGCAAGATGCAATGGATCAGAGTTGCGACGACAAAACGCGATTCCAATTTCATCGAACCAACTGATGGGGCGGCCGCTGTTGTTATCAAACCAAAGGCACTCGCAATCGCAACGGTCGACGTAAACCAACTTGCGCAGGAAATAAGACCAGTAACGATACGCATCGTGTTGATAACGCAGGAAGTCCCGGCGCCACCATGTATACACATTGCGGCGCTCGCGCGCGGCGCTACGGCTGAGGCCTCGGGTTTCCGTCTCGCGCGGCGCCCGCCTCGGCGGCGCGACAGGTCGCCGCGAAGTCGATGCAGAGCCAGCGCAGCCAGTCCAGCCAGCGCCGCCGCAATTGGCAGGGCCGCCGACAGGGCCATCGCGGCGCGGGAGTGGAGGTACAGGGGTGCACGAGGCGGACAGGTTCAATGGTGGGATGTGGGCCCTCACCCTTGGTACCTTTCGCCGCCCCTTTAAAGACCTGCTCGCGGAGCTCAGCCAGCGTGGCGCGGTTCATCGAACCTTGACCTCTCTCAGAGGGAGCTGAAAAGGTGACGGGCCCACGTCCGGTGCGTTCGCCGCGGCTGAGCGCGCCGGGAGCCTTTGCCCTCCGGCGCGCGCGGCCAGAACTCACGCCCTCGCGATGGAATTGCACACCGTCGCGCATATCATCAAGCGTGAAAGGCCGTTCGTTCTTAAGTCTCCTGACTCCAATCATTTGGCCATAGAACAATGGATCCGTCTGAAAACGCTCGACGATGTCGGAATATGGGTGATACAGGACAGTGCCTTCCATATAAGCATCATCACCCCCGCCGACGTCGGCAGGCGCCGGCGGGCGGGCTACCGGCCAAAACCCACCTGTTGTAACGTTTCTCCGCTTTGGCTGCCAATCGCCGAACGATATTCCTCTTCAAGGAGATACGGATCCAAGTGCGCACGTCCGCCAGGAACTGGATCTGAACACCTCCGGCCCCCCCGTGCTTTTGCGACTCACTGCTCACGTAGCAGAGGTCCTCGGCGCGTGAGCGCGCGCGGGCGGCAGCGGCGGCAGCGGGAGATCAGGTAGTTCTCCCAAGGCCGCCGCTAGTGAAGCATTACTGCCTTCTCCTGAAAGGGGGAAACGGGTTATCATCAATTCTTTCGCCCTGTCCATGGAGCTGTCGCGACCGCGCGCCGTCGCGGGCGCCGCGCAGAGAAAGGCGCTGCGCCCCGAGGCGGCGGCGCCGACCGGCGGAGCCCACGATGGCGCGAATCGCAATGGCGAAAAGCGTGAAAGAAAACGCTGGCAACCTGTGTGCACAGGGAGACGACCGAAGGGTCGATTCTATATGAGGGTCTGTAGGAGGAGGCAAAGAGGAAAAGGTGAACTACTCCTTTTCCTGGGCGCCGCACGGAGGGCAGACCACCGTGTGTGTTTATGCCAATACTTGAGCCGATGCACTTGCAATATGTGATGACGTAAAAGGTAATATGAGCGGACTTCACACACACAAACACATTGGGGGGCGGGGATCTGCGAAACCCTCGCTACTTTCGAAGGCCGCTGGTCGGTCCAGCGGAGCGAGCCACCACGCAGATCTGAGCGGGGCCTCGCCTTCCCTTGGGGGCTGCGAGCCTCGCGAATGCCGCTCGCAGAAGTATATGCGCCCATGTCGCGTCATCACGTCCGTATAACGTCGCCCAAAATACTCGTGCCCCGCATTGCGCAAGGGTTGGGTACGTCGCCGGGGCAATTCGAAAACGGGCGTCAGCAAGGGGGGGCCCGGGTAACTGTAACGGCTGGGCGGGGCGGGGTGGAACACTTCAGGGCGGTGGTGCGCTGCGATCGCCACAGCATGCGCGCGAACGCCAGCATGTCAAGGGGCGCCCTCCCCCCCCGACGACCCCCCGGTGGGGCGGGCCGGGGTAACGGCCGACCGCTACGCGCCAGTGGATAACATGATCCTGTCGAAGGACCCAAACATTTGCAACTACGAAGGCGGGGTGATGAAGCGTGAGCCGGCTGTGCCGACATGGGCGGGATGACGCCATGCTGGCCCTACCGCCAGGGCTTTCGGTGGGGCCCTCGCGAAGCCACGAAACGTCTGACGGCGTCCAAGAATAACAGGATCGGCGCGGAAGGCGCGCGTGCGCGCGCGAGAAGCCTTGCGCGGACGGCCCGTGAGCCCGCTGTCCGCCAGCCCGGCACTGCCTGCGCTCGGCGCCGCCAAGCCCCAGGAGAGGCGAGAAGGTGTGGTCCGAGATTCGAGACAAATTGCTTCGACGGATGCTGGGCCGCCGCAGGTCGAGCTGGGCGGCCGCACGTCGGGCTGGGGGGCCTCAGGTCCGGCGGCGCCGGCCTTGCCGAGCGAACCTTTCTGGTAGCCCCCGGCCAGGATAGGCGGGAAGGCAGCGGTGGTCCTGAGGTCACATCGCGCCCCTCGATGTTCTGGTCGGCGGCCCCAACGGACGCGGGTGCGAGGGTCGGTGCCGACAGGGCGCGCCAGGCGCGGGGCGCTAGACACGCGTGGGGAAGAATAGGGCGGCTGCAGGAGGACGGAAGAGGAAGAAACCTGGCCGTCGAAAGTCGACGGGCGAGGGGCGCGCAGGCGGCCTGAAACACGGACGACGGCACGCAACGAGCAGCAGCAACGAGTAGCCGAGCAGCGGTTGTCTTCGCGCCATCCAGACGCTCACTCGGAGAAAGGCACCTGTCCTGATCCAGACCACGAGGCGCGAGGCGCGGTTATCTTCAGGCCCCTGGGGTGGCCTCGGGGGCCCAGGGGGACGGTCCAGGGAAGCAATTGGAGGCCTGCCGAATCGGACTGAATAGATGGGGTCGGGGGATCGTGCCGCATCGCCGATGCATCGGCAACGTCGGCCATAAAGCACCGACGTCGGCGCGGAGAAGATCGGGCTCCGCATCGGGCCGCGTCGCCAATCCATCGGCGATGCGGAATGCTCCTCCGACCCGTTCTACTCGAGCAACATTTAGGAGGCTCGAAGCAATTGCCCAGCGGGGGCCGGGGGAACGATCGGCCTGGAGTCGGCGACGCGTCGCCGACAAATCTGGCGACGTGGCCCCGCGACAAAGCATCCGCACGGGCCCGGGCAGGGCGGGGCCCTTCACGCCCCGATTGGCGACGAACGCGCGAGTCGGTGTCGAGGTCCCCCCTTCCCGGGCCATTTTCTCTTCTCCAGGGGAATCAAATGGGGAAAGACAAGGGAGATCAGGCCCCGAGAGGGGGACGACGACGACCATGAGAGGGTCGGCTGCGAGACCCGCGTGACGGATTAGCCGATTCCGATTCCAGGCAGGAGACGATGGCCGTTTGTCTCAGCAGTGTGCAGTGGGACGCACGTGAGACTACGCCCATGCAAGCAGATACGTCGGGCACTGCGCTCCCCGTGGAATCCAGGCCCACACAAGAATGGGCAGTCGCCGAAGCGACAGCGATAGGATGGGACGAGGCTGGCGGTTCAGACGCTCTTCGCTATTCCTGCACACTTCTGGAAGGCAATATGTCGCCGAGGCCCGCCGGCCCGAGCTTGGGCCGTTGCGCTGTCTCGGAAATGTCGAGGGGATGGCAAGATTCCAGGCAGCTGGCGCGAGTCCTCGGCGATTACCATCTTAAAAAAGGACGGCCCGTCTCTGTGCGAGAACTACAAGCCCATCTGCTTGCTGCAGGCCAGTTGCAAGCTCTTGGCGGCGCTTCTCCTACGCCGTTTGAAACGAGCACGAGCCGAAGACAAGATCTGGCGGACGCAATTTGGGACCAAATCGAAACACGGCACCATTAACGCCATTTCCATCGCGAGGCGCAAATTGGAGGAAGCGCTTGCGCGGGAGATTAAACCGTTGGTTCTACTTGTGCTGGAATGTACAAAGGCTTTCGACAGCGTCATGCCCGACGCTCTCGTCGTAACCTCGTCCAGGCGATTCACACCAAACGGTATTTTGCAGTTCGCGAGGCTGGCACAACCTCGGGGTAGCGGGTGCACCAGGCGGGAATCTGCCAAGGCTGCACGCTATCGTTGTTCTTGCTTGCGATTGTGATGACCGTCCTCCTCTGGGGAGCGAGGGCCGCGCTCGGCGACGCTGCCGACCGCGTCAATGACTTGGTGTACGCCAGCGACGCGCTGATCGTTGCCCTGGGCGCGGCGGAGGCGGAAATGCACATGAAAGCCATGTTGGACGCCGGCGCCCACTACGGCCTGCAATACAGCTGGAGGAAGCTGGAGCTCATGCCCACGTGGTGCAAGGCCTCTGCCATATTCAAGCCACATGGCAACCCAATTCAGGGAAAGCAGAGCATGGTGCATTTGGAGAGCGTCCTGACGTCCGATGGCTCCGTCGGCGTAGAGCTGAGCCCGCGGATCGGCCTTGCCCGATCGGTGTTCGATCCCTTGCAGCGCGTATTTTTTTTTTCTGCTGTGTCAACCAAGAAGGAGCTCATTTATATACGCAGCATGTGCTGAATCAGCACTTTTCTGTTGCCAAAGCACGAAGGTTGAATGCGTTTCAGACGCGCTGCCTGCGACAAACTTTCGGCATTTCCCATTCATACGTCAGCCGTGTCTCCAACGCCGCGGTTCTGCGGAGAGCCCATCGCTTCAAGCTGGGCGATACTTTCTTGCAGCGGCAACTGATTTTGTTCCAAGATGTTTCACGACAGGGCAATGACCATCCTGTCAGACAAGTCGCTTTCCACTCTTTCATCCGCAGCAGCCCGGCCGCCGAAACAGGGGCCGACCTCGGCAGGCGTGGGCGTCACTTGCAAAAACAGCACGCGCAGCGATTGTGTCACCGGTTGCACTGTATGTAATTTGGGCACTTCTCCTGCGGAAGCCTGGGAAGCAGCAGTGCGCCAGTATGCTGTCTAGCGCGCTCGTGCCCTTTCTCATGGGCCTACGAACGCGCGGTTTCGTTCACTCATTCGGCCTTCGGCATGTTCCAACCGCATCGGGCAGTCTTCAATGGCCTTGGCGGCCTGCAGTGGTCACAGCTGGCTTTCTGCGCGAAGGGCCATGATCGAACCCCTATAATATAGGAGGGGGAGGAGGAGGAGGAGGAGGAGGAGGAGGAGGAGGAGGAAGGCGGGGGAAAGCAGCAGCACTGTGAAACCATTGTTGCCCACGAACGAAAAAGTCCGATGGGTACGTATACGTACGTACCCAGCGCGTGGAAAAGCTGCCCTGGAGCCTGGGAAAGGGGGGGCCTTGACGCCGAACACGGTGTGAACGACCTCAGGACACCATTCCCTCAGGATCCCCGCTGCGCCGCGGTATCTCGAGCCGGCCGTTTCCAGGAATCAAGCCCTGCAGAGCGCTATGCTGACAAGGCGCGAACCACACTGGCCCAGCAGAGCAGCTCTGGGCATGTGCGGTTCCCTGCGCCAGCTCCGAAACCTACCAGACTCTCGGCAGGGTGGCGTGCTGGCCTCGCGGATGACGGGTAGGCCTTTGGCGGCTGAAGAAAAACGCATCCTCCTTCTCCTCATCCTCCTTCTCCCGCCCTCCTCGTCCTCGTCCTCCTCCTCCAGCTCCTACTCCTCCTCCTCCTTCTCCTCCTCATCATCATCGTCATCAACACAATCATCATCATCAGCATCATCATCACCATCATCATCATACCATCAGCATCATCATCATCGTCATCATCAGAAGCGTCATCATCAGCACCAGTGCCATCGTCGTCATCATCATATCATCATCATCATCATCATCATCATCATCATCATCATCATCGTCATCAGAACCAGTACCATCATCATCATCACCATCATCACCATCACCACCACCATCATCATCACCATCGTCATCACCATCAGCACAATCATCAGTGTCAGCAGCATCATAATCAGTATCATGATCACCAACATCATCGCAACATCATCGTCGTCATCAGCAACGGTAGCGTCATCATCATCGTCGTCATCATAATAGTTACCATCATCACCAACATCGCATCATCATTATCATCATCGCCATCAGCACCCGTACGATCATCAACATCATCAAACCATCATCACCATCATCATAATTGTCATCATCAGCACCAATACCACAATCATCATCATCATCATCATCGCTGTCATCGTCATGATCATCAAATCACATCATCATCGTCATCAGCACCAGTACCATCATCATCATGATCGTCATCATCATCACCATCAGCATCAGCACCATCATCATCATCATCATCATCACCATGACCATCATCACCATCACCACCACCATCATAGTCATCATTGTCATCGTCATCATCATCAGCACCGGCACCAACACAGCCATCAGAAGCAGCAACATCTCAATCACATCTTGGTCGTCATCATCACCTATACCAAGACAATCATCACATCAGCATCATCGTCATCCTCATCATCATCACATCATGATCATCATTGGCACCTGTACCATCGACATCATCGTGCTCACATGACCATCATCATCGTTATCAGCTTCAATACCAAATACCATCATCATGGTCGCCATCATCATCACCACATCAGCATCAGCATCGTCATCATCCCCAGTACCACCATCATCATCATCATCATAGCCATCATCATCATTATCACAGCATCATCATCGTCACCCGCACCAGTACTTTCATCATCATCATCATCATCATCATCACCAGCAACAGTACCACAATCATCATCATCAGCATCACCACAATCACCATCACCACCACCATCATCATCATCCACATTGACAGCATCATCAATATCAGCACCAGTACCACCATCAATATAATCATAATCATCGTCATCAGCATCACAGCATAATCATCATCGACATCATCATCATCATCGTCATCAGCATCACGATAATCATCATCATTATGACCATCATCATTATCACAACATCATATCGTCATCAGCACAAGTGCCATCAGTCATCGTCATTATCAACACCAGTACCATCATCATGATGATCATCATGATCATCATCATCATCATCATTATCATCGTCATCATCATCATCATCATCATCATCGTAACCATCATCACCATCACATCAACATCATCGTCATCAGCACCGGTGTCATCATCATCATCATCACCATCCGCATAAGCATCATTGTCATCATCACCAGTACCATCATCATCACCATCAGCAGCAGCATCAGTACCATCACAACTATCAGCATCACATCATCATCACCATTATCATCGTCATCTTCAGCAACAGTACCATCATCATAATGATCATCATCATCGTCATCATCACCAGTACCATCATCATTTGTCATCACGGTCATCACCATCAGCATCGTCATCAGCAACAGTACCATCATGATCATCATCGTCATCATCGTCACTTGTACCAGTACAACGATAGCCAGCATCACCACAATCATCGTCTCCAGCACCAGCACCATGATTGCAAGTATCGTCATCACGATCAAATCATTATCATCCTGATCATCATCATCACCATAATCATCATCACCGTTATCTGCACCAGTACGATAATCATCAGCACCAGTACCACCATCATTATCATTATCATTATCATCGTCATCGGCACCAGCGGCATCATCATCATCATCGGTCTTAGCATCGTCATCATCACCACATCATCATGAGCACCAATACCAACATCACCCTCAGCACCAGTACCATAGTCATAATCACCATTAGCACCGTCATCGCCATCAATACCATTATCATCATCATCGTCATCATCATCACCTTTATCACCTTCATAGTCATCAGCATCATCGTCGTCGCCAGCAGCACCATGATCATCATCATCATCATCATCACCATCGTCATCAGCACCAGTACCATCATTATCACCATCATCAGCATCATCACATCAGCATCGTCATCAGCACTCATCATCACTATCATCATCACCATCGTCATCAGCACCAGTACCATCATCATCATCATCATCATCATCATCACCACCACCATCATCATCACCCAGCCGCGCGCGCGCATTGCGAATCCAGGCCCAGACGCGCCCGCGCGCTTGGCGCGTCCAGGGATCGGCGAGCCGGCGCCCGCGCGCCCTGCCCGTGGGCACGGCAGCGCGCTGGCGCGCAGGATGCCAGATCTTTGATGAAATTGAAAACCCCCTGGATTCTATTAGAATTCGCAAGAGCGCGCGCTCAGACCCTCTTTGGGGAAACTGATGTTTCAAAACTATGTGTTGTTATTTGTTTCCGGGGCGCTCGGTGTTGCAATCCCTACAAACTCAAGGTCTGGCGAAATCTTTCGGCATGTGCGCGCGCGACGACGCGCGCGCGCGCTCTCCGTCCCAGCTGTTTCACGGGCCCATTGCACATGAATGGCTTTTTATAGACAAGTGTGCGCGCATAGTGTCTGCTGCATAGGATGGTGGGGGGTCGATACTGCCCTGGCTGGGATGGTATGAATTCATATCTACAGTGAACAATGGGGCATATTCGTATGTGAGTTATACATCCCCAGGGCGGGGGTACAATCCCGGGGGGGGGAGGGGAGCGCAATTCCTTTAGAAAATAAAATCTATGTGGCGCGGTCTTCGCTGCTGCGGCGACGGCGTGGCAACGGCGGCAACAAGGCGGCAGCCCCGACAAACGAGCCCAGACGACGGGCGGCGACGAGGCAGCAATGGGGCGGTGACGGCGGCGACAAGGCTGCGGATCCGACAAGCAAATACCAACGACGGGCGGCGACGGGGCGGCGACAGCGGCAACAAGGCGGCGGACTCGACAAGCGAGCCCAGACGACGGACTGCCGGCGACAGAAACAACAACGCGGCGTATCCGACAAACGAGCCCAGAGGACGGGCGACGACGCGGCGACGGAGCGGCGACGGCGGCAACTAGCTGGCGGATCCGACAAGCGAGCCCAGACGACGGGCGGCAACGACGCGGCGACGAGGTATCGACGGTGGCAACGTGGTGGCGTACCCGACAAACGAGCCCTGACAACGGGCGGCGACGAGGCGGCGACTGGGCGCAAACGGCGGCAACAAGTCGGCGGACCCGACAGACGAGTCCTGTTCTGTAGAACGCCTGCAGACACCCTCGAGTGCAAACCATGTTTTGGAGAGCTGTTCTCGTGCTCCTATTCGAAACGATGTTGAAACACTGTCAAACCATTGGGAAATTGCTTATGTCCAAGCCACACAGAATCGCTGAAAACATATGGAACCCATGTGAGGTCAGGCCCCGTTGGAACCCGCACTCCCATCTCAACACACGGGGCACCCGCGTTGATCCAACATACATCCAGTGCGGGGGCCACATGCCCGCGCCGCCACCCGCGCCGGTCCACACCCTCCCGAAAAAGTGGCCTTCCAAACAGTTCCAGATGTAGCACTGCAAACATGGGTAGCACTGTTCAGAATAAAGGGTCCACCAAAGTTTTGCACAAACAGAAAAACACGTAGCTGCTCAGGAGAAAGCAACTCGACCGATGGTGTTGACGTGTTTTTCGTGTGCACTTCCTCGTCACCAACTGCAGCGCAATCACATCATCACCTCCGGCATCGTCACCGTCTATCGCCACAACAGCCGCCACTGGTAACACAACCACCTCCGTCACCGACACGTGGACATCATCATCGCCATCGTCGTCACCAGCATTGGCGTCGACATCGGAACTGCCGCCGTCGACCGCATCATCACCACCACCGTCACTATTATCATCTGATTTGCCGCCGTTGCCGGCGTCATCATGATATCACGCCCACCCGAATCATCGAATCGCATTGAAGTGCCCGCGCGCCAATGCGGCCTCCAAGACGCACTGGGAAGTTCCCATCGGTAAGCGCCGTCGCGACCGCATCAGTTGTGCCAAACCAGCCGGCCGCTCTGCGCGCGAACGTGTGCGCGCCAGCGCGGCCGTACAGATGCGCCAGCCACTGCCGAAAAGTCACCGCAATCGCGGCCGCATGGATTTTGCAAAACTTGTTGCGGGTGAGAGGGTGGGATGTTTGCGCGGGCCGTGGAGTTGGCAACCCATCACTGAATGTATTGCACCACGTACATCCTAAATGTTTGATGTTGCGCCGTAAAGATTCACACAGCATGCACAGATTGCACCACAGGCATTGCACATCGAGGGTTCAAGGATTCATTGATTGGGGCTCACACTTGCAAACATTGAATAATCGTAGAGGAAGAAGCTTGGAGAGGCGGGAGGGATAGAACGCGGCTTTGGAGGGGGGCCAAGGGAGAGGAGAGCAAGGGGACCAGGGGAAGGACGAGGACGAGAGGGATCTCTGCAGGCCCCCTCCTCCTCAAGTGAGCCGCCGATTGTCGACACGGCACTCAAAGCACCGAGTGCACCGAGTGCTAGCGACGCCTCACTCCGTCAAGTCATCAGCTGGTGGATTCGGTAGCCTTCGCGATGTGAATCTGATCGAGCAGCCGAGCAATTCTCGCGGTAGACTGCTCCGTGCGAACATTCACAGATCTGATCTCCCGGATCTCCCACTTCAGAGACTCCACATCGACGCGCGTGGCGGACCCCCTCATTCGCAAGCACCCCTCAATGAACTCGTGGAGGGAGACGCGGCCAGTCTGATCCGTGTCGAGGATTTTGAATAGCTTCCACGTCTGCTTTGCGTCGATGTCAAGTGCTGGAGCAGAGGCCGCACTGCAGTCCAGCACAGGGACGCGAGATCCCCCCCGACCTCACAAGGGTCACTGGTCGGCCCCTTCTTCTCTTGCCCATGGTCTTGGTCCGCCGAGACGTCGGAAGACACGAATCCTTGCTCAAAAAAACAGCTGAACTGCAGAGACTCATGGAAACGGAGACTCATACGCGGAACGATGAGGGAAGAGGCCAGGGAAGGAGGACGAGAAAGACAAAGATGAGGCGGTCAAGGAGGTGGATCAGCTGACATTCTCGCTGCTGCCTCTGCTGCTGCTGATCAGGGCTGGGCTCTTCCTCATCCTCCCCTCCCTCCCCCGCCGACTCCTCCTCCTCCTCCTCCTCCTCCTCCTCCTCCTAATTCTCCTCCTCCTCCTAATCGTCCTCCCTCTTCTCCCCAACCTCAGCCCACCTCATCCCCCTCGTACTTCCCCCCGATGCCACGATTCGTCAGTCGAGGGTCTGCTTTCTCATCGAGTGCTCTTTCATCCACTTGCGAGACTGGTGTGCGGCCTCTGCGGCTTTGAACCACGACTGCACTTTTGGCTTTGCCATCTGCTCGTGAATATCGAGTGCTGTCAGCCCATCATCAGCATCGTAACTCTCATTCATTTCCTCGAAGAGCAGCTTCAGGCGGTCTGCGTACACCTGCTTCTCCTTAAGCTGAGCCTCAATGGTGAGGTCCAAATCCGTTTGGGCCCCCTCGATTGCGTTCTGACAGAATCCGCTGCCCCTGGCATGTTGAGGCGGGGTAGGATGCCAGTGCTGTCTGGTTGTTTGTTCGGCAATCGCAACAGCCCTTTGGCCCTTTGGGCTAAGGTGGTCTGACGATATACTTCGTTCCTTGTCAACAACCCTCTGCCCGTCGGGGAGGGGGACCCTCCCCCTCCCCTCCCTAAATACTGTTTTTTGGGGCGGGCCGCGATCGGTCAGAGCGTCCAAGACGGCCCAAGATGGCTCCAAGAGGGCCTCCAATGCTCAAAGATGGACTCCAAAATGGCTCAAAATAACCGAAGATGGTTCAATATAGCTCCCGATATACCTCTAAGAGGCCCGACGAGGGCCACAAGACGGTTCTAGTGCTCCGGAGCCCCGTCAGGACCTCCCAAAAGGCCAAAATCCTTCAAACACCTTTGGGAAAGCAATGACTGTTGCCTTCTCGCCTTTTCGCGTCCGATGAGTGTTTCGGGCCTCAAGATGGCCCCAACAAGAGAGGCCCCGGAGGAGCCCAAGAGGCCCCCCAAACAACCCCAAGAGCGCAAAAGAGTTGTCCAAAAACGACCCAAGAGAACCCCAAGATGCAGTGTCGAGGGCTCTTGGGGGTAGACGGAAATCGGGGACCCCCTCCCTTGTTATCGACGCGACACCCTACAGGATGGCCCCAAGAGGCCTCACAGGGCTCCCGAGGGACCTCAGGGGAGCCCCAGTGGGCGCTAAGAGCGCCCAAGAGCGGCCCAAGAGCGTCCCACGAGGGCTCCAAGAGGAGGTGTCTCCTTTTGCTGCCCATTTCACAATACAAAATATGAGTACTACTCCCCCTCCTCCCCGAAAGTTGTCTGGATGATTTCCCGCACCCTCCGCAGCGTGCTGTTCTGGTGTTATACATTCCGAGTTTTCGATGCTTCAAGACGATGCTCCCGCTGCAGCGTGGGCCTCATTTTCGGATCGGCGCTTTGCTCCCGTCGCTCAGGATGACGCTGTCACCCCAGCGCGGGCCACGTCTCTGGATCCGAGTCTTGCTGCATTGTGGTCCCCGGAATTTCCCCTCCTCCGCCTTCCCCTGGTCTTCCTATTCCTTCCGTTCCTTCCACTCCAGTTCCTGTTGCTACGGTTCGTCCCGCCCCAGCGCGGACATCGTTTCTCTTCGTCGTTGTCGCCCCCCGCAAATCCCCTCCACCGTCTTGCCCTGGTCTTGCTTTTCCTCCCGATCCGTCCGCTCTAGTGGCTGCTGCTGTTGTTCGTCTTCATCCTTTTCATCTCACTCATCCTCCTGCTCACCCGCCACCACCTCCTCCTCCTCCTCCTCCTGTGCACCCAGCTCCCCTTTCTCCGATTGCGAAGAACACGAAATAGTCTTTCTGCTGGAATCGCAGGTCAGCTAGGACACGCGTTCGCGGATAGAAACACATTAGCGCCATGAGGAGGGATGGGAGGGAAGGACAGAATGTCAGATGAGCCGCGAGCGCACCTAGCTTGTCCTCCTCCCCCCGCCCCCCGCCCCCCCGCGGACCCCAGGGATGGCCCGAAGAGGCCCTCCAAGGCCACCCCCTTGCTCCCAAGGATCTCTCTGTTCATCCTGGTTGCCCGCCTTGCTCCACTTTTTCCCAACCATCCTGTGGTGTTGGGTCCTCGTTTTGAAGAGACGGTCCCCGCGTTCCTCTCCTCTTCTCCTCCTCTTCCCCCCTCCCTCTTCCATGCGTTTCACCCACCCAACACTTCGTGGCCCCATGGGGAGCTCCACCGGAGGTCCCAATGGCACCGCCCGCATGCGTCCGCCACCACCCAACACGGCCCTTGCTCCTTGCGTTTCACCCACACAGTACTGCGCTTCGTGGCCCCATGGGGAGCTCCTCCGAAGGTCCCACTGGCACCGCCCGCGTGCGTCCGCCACCACCCAGCACAGCCCTTGCTCCTTTCGTTTCACCCACCCAATACAGCCCTTCGTGGCCCCATAGGGAGCTCTACCGAAGGTCCCAGTGGCACCGCCCGCATGCGTCCGCCACCACCCAGCACAGCCCTTGCTCCCTTCGTTTCTCCCACCCGGTACAGCGCTTCGTGGCCCCATAAGGGGCTCCACCGAAGATCCCAGTGGCACCGACCGCATGCGTCCGCCACCACCCAGCACAGCCCTTGTTCCTTGCGTTTCACCCACCCAATACAGCGCTTCGTGGCCCCTTAAGGGTGCTCCACCGAAGGTCCCAGTGGCACCGCCCGCATGCGTCCGCCACCACACAGCACAGCCCTGGCTCCCTGCGTTTCACCCACCCAGTACAGCGCTTCGTGGCCCCATAGGGAGCTCCACCGAAGATCTGCGTCCGCCACCACACAGCAGCCTTTGCTCTTTCGTTGCACCCACCCAGTACAGCGCTTCGTGGCCCAATAAGGAGCCTCCACCGAAGGTCCCAGTGGCACCGCCCGCATGCGTCCGCCACCACCCAGCACAGCCCTTGCTCCCTGCGTTTCGCCCACACAATACAGCGCTTCGTGGCCCCATCAGGGGGCTCCACCGAAGGTCCCAGTGGCACCGCCCGCATGCGTCCGCCACCACCCAACACGGCCCTTGCTCCCTGCGTTTCACCCACCCAATACAGCGCTTCGTGGCCCCATAAGGGGGCTCCACCGGAGGTCCCAGTGGCACCGCTGGCATGCGTCCGCCACCACCCAGCACAGCCCTTGCTCCCTGCGATTCACCCACCCAGTACAGCGGTTCGTGGCCCCATAGGGAGCTCCATCGAAAGTCCCAGTGGCACCGCCCGCATGCGTCCGCCACCACTCAATACGGCCCTTGCTCCCTGCGTTTCGCCCACCCAGTACAGCGCTTCGTGGCCCCATAAGGGGGCTCCACCGGAGGTCCCAGTGGCACCGCCGGCATGCGTCCGCCACCACCCAGCACAGCCCCTGCTCCCTGCGTTTCACCCACCCAGCACAGCGTTTCGTGGCCCCATGGGGAGCTCCACCGAAGGTCCCAGTGGCACCGCCCGCATGCGTCCGCCACCACCCAACACGGCCCTTGCTCCCTACGTTTCGCCCACCCAGTACAACGTTTCGTGGCCCCATAGGAGATTCACAATTGCGGTACTCACAACTGCATATGGTTGGGTCTTTCTCCAGGCTAATTTGTTTGTGTCCCTTCGTCCCTTTTCCAGTCAGCTCTCATGAGCTGTTTTCTGGACGGGCTGCCCCCCCTTCACCCCCCGTGTCCATCTGCTTGCATCGCCTTCCTAATACCGAGGGTTCACGCGTCGCGCTGACGCCACCCTGGGCTGTCGAAACCTCTGCAGGGCTTCCAACAGCCAAAGAACACAGCCAAGGTTACCAAGATGGCTCAACGTTGCCCCAAGAAGCACCCAACAGCTCCCAAGACGCGCTGAGAAAATCCCGATCAACCTCCATCGTGATCCTGGCGAAAGACCCAACCATATGCAATTGTGAATAACGCGTTGTCGGTGCCGCTTTCATTGGTCCACGCAACGCGCGATGGGGCATGCCGTAATAAGTGGGGCCACGGTACGCTGTAGTGGGTGGTGGAGACGCATGCGGGCGGTGTCACTGAGGCCTTCGCTGGAGCTCCCTATGGGGCCACGGAGCGCTGTACTGGGTGTCGCGGGCGCATGCGGGCGGTCCCACTGGGACCTTCGGCGGGGCTCCCCGTTGGACCACGACGGGCTGTACTGAGTGTGGCGGACGCATGCGGGCGGTGCTACTGTGACCTTCGGTGGAGCCCCCTATGGGGCCACGAAAAGCCATACTGGGTGTGGCGGGCGCATGCGGGCGGTCCCACTGGGGCCTTCGATGGAGCCCCCTATGGAGCCACGAAGCACTGTACAGGGTGTGGCGGACGCATGCGGGTGGCGCTACTGCACTGGGACCTTCGGTGGGGTTCCCTTTGGGCCACGAAACGCTGTTCTGGGTGTGGCGGACGCATGCGGGCGGTGCCACTGTAACACTCGGTGGAGTTCCCTATGGGGCCACGGAACGCTGTACTGGGTGTGGCGGGCGCATGCGGGCGGCCCCGCTGGGGCGTTCGGTGGAGCTCCCTATGGAGCCACGAACCGCTGTACTGAGTGTGGCGGACGCATGCGGGCGGTGCCACTGCACTAGGACCTTCGGTGGAGCTCTCTATGGAGCCACGAAGCGCTGTACTGGCTGTGGCGGGCGCATGCGGGCGGTGCCACTGCAGTGGGGCCTTCGGTGGAGCTCCCTATTGGACCACGAATCGTTGTATTGGGAGTGGCAGGCGCATGCGCGGTGCCACAGGGACCTGCGGTGGAATTCCCTATGGGGGTGGCGGACGCATGCGGGCAGTGCCATTGCGCTGGGACCTTCGGTGGAACTTTCTATGGGGCCACGAAGCGCTGTGCTGGGTGGTGGCGGACGCATGCGGGCGGTGCCACTGGGACCTTCGGTGGAGTTTCCTAGGGGGCCACGAAATGCTGTACTGGGTGCCGCGGACGCATGCGGGCGGTGCCACTGAAACCTTCGGACGCATGCGGGGGGGGGCCGCTTTCTGTGGGCCGCGCAACACGTGATGGGGCATGCCGTAATGAGTGGGGCCACGGAACGCTGTAGTGGGTGGTGGAAAGTCACGCGGGCGGTGTCACTGAGGCCTTTGCTGGAGCTCCCTGTAGGACCACGAAACGCTGGCTGCACTGGGTGCGGCGGGCGCACGCGGGCGGTCCCACCGGGACATTCGGTGGGGCCCCCTGTGGAGCCACGAAGCGCTGTCCTGGGTGTGGCGGACGCATGCGGGCGGTGCCCATTGCACTGTGACCTTCGGTGGAGCTCCCTGTGGAGCCACGAAGCGCTGTACAAGATGTGGCGGACGCATGCGGGCGGTGCCGCTGGAACCTTCGGTGGAGCTGCCTGTGCGGCCACGGAGCGCTGTACTGGGTGTGGAAGGCGCATGCGGGCGGTCCCGCTGGGGCGTTCGGTGGACTTCCCTATGGAGCCACGAATCGCTGCATTGAGTGTGGCGGACGCATACGGGCGGTGCCACTGCACTGGGACCTTCGGTGGAGCTCCCTGTGGAGCCACGAAGCTCTGCACTGGGTGTGGCGGATGCATGCTGGCGGTCCCACTGGCACCTTGGGTGGAGCCCCCCACGGGACAACGAAATGTTGCACTGGGTGTGGCGGACGCATGCGGGCGGTCCCACTCTGACCTTCGGTGGAGCTCCCGGTGGGACCACGAAACGTGGTACTGGGTGTGGCGGACGCGTGCGGGCGGTGCCACTGGGACCTTCGGTGGGGCTCATTGTGGGGCCACGAGCCGCCCAGTGGGTATGGCGAACGCGGCGGTGCCACTGGGACCTTCGGTGGAGTTCCCTATGGGGCCACGAGACGCTGTACAGGATGTGGCGGGCGCACGCGGGCGATCCCACTGGGACCTGCAGTGGGGCTCCGTGTGGGGCCACGAAGCGTGTAAGGGGTGTGCCGCAAGAGGGAGGCCGACATGGGAGGCGATGTTTGCGATTATGATGATGATGTTGCTGATGATGGCGATGATGATGACCAGGATGATGGTAAGGGTAGTTCGGGTGATAATGCTGATGACGGTGATGAACATGAGGATGATGAGGATTATGATGCTGATTTTGATGATGATAATGATGATGATGATGATGATGGTGGCGATGACCATGATAGCGCGGCCCTTTCACGCGCCATGCTTGCCTGAAGAAGTCTCATGGCTGAAACAGAACTCGGGTGTGGGGTCTCCGTTTACAGATCGCCATGGCCCGGGCTTCATAAAATGTGATAATGCATTCTGGGCCGAACCTCTTCAAGGTCCTGAGGGAATTGAAGGTGCTGAACATTAGGTCATGCACGGGCATAGTAGAAGACAAAGCTTGAGACGAGGATACAAAACCATGGGAAAACAGCAAACGGTCCTGGGCCGCCCAGGAGGGGTAGTCCGGGGCAGATGCGGAAGGACCAGACTGAGAGGCTCAAGAGCACAGGGGCAGTCAAAGTAGTGAAGGATATGGTTTCCTCCACACGCCAGGCACCCAAACAGACAACCCTGGCGCCCCTAACGGTACCTGGAACTCGTGGCCCAAGAATTGCGCGAATTGGGCGAGCGTAGAGTCCGCTAACCTAAGCCTCCAAACAACGAGATCGGCATTGGGAAGCGAGGCAACTGGACAGAAGTGCCTAATCCGTGGGAAGAGGGCAGACGCAGGACTACACGGGGCCTCACGAAGTCTCAGGATAATGTTGACGGTTTTCTGAAGCATGGTCGTGTCGGGGCCAATGATCACCATGGGGGTCGCCGTCAGCTTTTTGATGTTGTCACTGATGGGTTAACATCTGCTAGACTCATACCATTCACTGTGCCGCAGTTCAACTAGCCGGTTTAGCGACTCTTCCTCCAGCCAGGAAAATCGACCTCTCACTTCCGACAACCTAGCCGATTGAAGGGCGACTCGAGACACGCTCGCCACGGATTCTCTGGGGAGGTCCGTGGGCTGCGCCGGGAAGCACAGCTGAAAGGTTTGCCGAAGGATGTCAGCAGAGGTGGAGTGACGGGGCGCAGAAAAAGCTAGAAGCTGATTCGCCTCTCTCTCCTTTGCTTCAGAGTCGTCTTCGGCGCCTGATACAGCTGGCCAGCAAAGTTGAGGACGGGGCTGGCCAGCGGATTGTAGGCGATGGTGTCATGGCAGAGTCCTAGATACAGTCCAGTGATATGCAAGACTCTCTTGATAAATGTATGCCAGAAGCTTCTCGCGACAGCGTAGGCCCAGACGGGCCAATGCAAACGCCGAGGTACATGCCGCACGTGCGCGCACGGAACTGCCGAACCCGACACCCAGAGCCTCGGAACATCGCCCAGAGGTCGCGCTTGGAGTATGGCACAGCAAAGACAAGACTGCACTTGCCAGGGTTCAACACCAGGCCGGCGAAGCAAGCTGCTCGAGACACAAGCCGAAGAGCAACAGGCAGTGCACAAACAAGATCCTGCGAGATAATTCCGATGTCGTCAGCGAATGCGAGAGGACGCGCAAGCGGTGTCAGTGCTGACAGCAGACACCTGAAGATTGAACCAGCTGCACTCGCATGCAGGGCGCTTGAAAGCGGGCAACCTTGTTCGACGCCTCGCGCGATGCAATCTCCAAAAGTTCCCCCTCCCAGCCGAACGCACGCGTATGTGTCATGATACATATGTCGAGCAGCGTGAGCCGCGTGCTCGGGGAGCAACGTGCGCCCCAAGACCAGGAATATCCATGCGCGTGCGATGCCCGGGAAACCTGCAGCAAAATCGAACAAGAATAAACGGCGCGCTCGGCGCCCTGAAACACCGGGTGTTCGAGAAGGTCAGCATCTGTAGAATGTTGTCCAGCATTATCATGCCTTTGATAAATCCCGCCTGGTTGCTGCGCGCGGAGAAGTGTGCCTGTTGTCCGAAAATGATACGCAAAAGCGGAACACACGTCTTGTTGTTGGCATTGCCAGGGAATCACGGGCGGGTCTTAGGAGCTTTCTTTTGCACGGTCAACTGAACGTAAATTTCGATGTTGGTGGCCGGGGGAACCCGTGCACCATGGTTGAAACCAGCAGGAAGGGGGCGTCTATCAATCAACTTCGAATACGCCTGGCCAATAATGTCATTGCAGTGGATGCTGCAAGCACCTCGCCCAGAGCACGGCATGCCGTCGGGGCCAGTTGCAGAATCTTTCTTTGCATCGGATGAGGCCCATCATGTCAGAGAAGTGGACGGTCCTTTCTATGCCTGGAGCAACGCGCTGACGGCGCTCCTGCAGCCTTTCAGGGATGCCCAGGGCACATTAACAACGTCAGCAGCGGTGCGACCATGGCCCCAATGCGCCGCAAGCCGCGCAGCATTGTCGTCTAAACTGATGGGCTCGCGCCCGCCGACGCCCAAGATGCCCGCGAGCGAGATGCGCCCGTATTTCGGGGGCCATGCCTTTAACAGTTCGCGAAGCTTCACCGCGCGATCCTCGTCGAACTGATAGCCGGGAGACTGCTCATGTTCACGAAGCTCGCACGCTAGCATGCGTTCCTGAATGATGCGGATGTGCTCGTGGTGCCTTTCCTGGTCAATGATGCGCTCGTGCCGCTCATCAGTGAACTACGCGACAGCGTCGCGTGCTCTTCCACGCTTTCGCACGACCGCTCAATGTCCGTTCAGGCTGGCGCGCGTGCGATTGAGACATCTCATGAAGCGGCGTGTGTCCTTCTGAACTCCATCTCTGTAAATGCGCGATGTGATTTCGGGGCTGGCTATGCGCGCGCATTCTTTGATTTCGGCAAGGGCCACGGAGGGCTCCCTGGATATCTCAACTTGCGCTCTGGCATCGTCCACCAGGTCTGCAAACTCGGGGCGCGCCGTCACCCACGCCGGCACCGCCATTTGAAACTTAAGCCCATGTGAGAAGCAAACACAAACAGTGACATGATCACTAGGCTCAGCTGCATTGGGGACGTGCCCGACAATGCCAGCAGTAGGTTCAGCCTCAAGGATGGCAGCAGTATAAGCAAATGTGTATATTCGGTCAACGCGCCCAAGAGAGCTGACCCCTTCCCCAAGGTCACCAGACCGATGCGTGGGCTCGTCCTGGGCAAGCTCGAGCTCGGCGAGGAAGAGCTCGCGAACCCGCCGAAG
Organism: Prorocentrum cordatum; assembly: GCA_963575745.1. Lineage (NCBI taxonomy): Eukaryota > Dinophyceae > Prorocentrales > Prorocentraceae > Prorocentrum > Prorocentrum cordatum. The sequence continues at coordinate 188,090 of CAUYUJ010017738.1, forward strand.
CAGAGCCGCTCGCTCTGGACGCATCGACTCGCCATCTGTCCTGATGCGAGTCTCCCCCGGTTCGAGAAAGAAAAGATCACCTGCCAAGCAGGTCAGACAGTAATTACTGGGTGGGAGGGTAGACGCAACTTTTTCCATCGCAGAAAACTTCTGGGGGCCGTGGAGGGCGGGGTCGAGATGTACATTGTGCCCCTTGAGATCCCCCATAGGTCCTTGAAGCAGGGGAGAGAGCAGACGGCCAGGGACGTGCTTGCGGACCTCCACATTCGTGAAGAGGGCAAGGAGGGAGATGGGTATGCTGATATCGTCGCCACCAGCATGCTGGCTCTCACAAAAGGAACCGTAGCGCGTGTGCGTGATGGAATCGCCCCGAAGGGTCTCGATACCTGTTTCAGTTATATGTGTTCTTGCGCGCGTAATATCGCGTGCGACTTGATGAGAAAGCAGAACTTGCGCGTTCGACTTCTCAAACGAATCGGATAACCATACACGCTGCCGAAGAAAGTTCTTGAATTCCATGTGCTGATAGAGGGCTGCTGCCTGATCTGCCACGGGCATTCTATGTGAGTGTCTGCGCTGCTGCCAGCGAGGGGCGAAGGAAAATAGCGGCCCTCAAACTTTAAATCGCTTCCCAAGGACACGAGAAAAGGCTGCGAGGCGCGCAGAAGAATTAGCCGCATGAACCAATACATATCCAGCAGCGGTGTCACTGCCCAGCAGAACGCTGCGCTGGAACTTGTCATTGATGGTACGCCGCGTTCACCGCAGCAGGCAGGTCTAGAATATGCTTCCCTGTGGGGCCAAAATCGAACAGTCCCTGCACGCAAGTCTCCACAACAACCTCGGACGCAGACCAATCTGCAAGTACTACAAGGTCTATGGTCTCGTCGCGCAGTGGTGTAGCACAAGCCCTGGTACCTGTTGCACGCCAGCGCTGTGGTTGGTGACCAGCAACTGTTCGTTCACATGTCGGCATTGATCTGGTTCCAGATGAGTCCGAGGATGAAGCCCTTTTTCTTGATGTCGCATGGCTGGTCATAGCCGATCCTCAGGTCGTGCTGGGTGTCCGTCGCTGCTTGACCGAAACGATTAGGTTGACCACGGCAGCGCTCATATGATGTTTTGGCATGCTCCCGATGTTCGAACTTGATCGCATAGGCATACCGAAGGCTTTGGCATACCGTCGGCAGTCCGCAGGCATTGATGTCTTCAGGATGAAACAAATGACGCTCGAAGGCGCTTTTGAGCTGTTTCTCCGGGAACCCACGGATCCATACCTTCGACTTGTGTGCGGGTACCGTTGGCCTCATCGTCGCCGTAGGAGCAGAAGAGCTTTCAGAGCGAGCCGGACGAGTCGTGGAACAACCGATAGAAACCCAAGAATCTGAGCTCCTCCGCTGCGCCTCGACCGTGCGCTGGAGCTCCGCATAGTTCGCCTCGAATGTCTGTAGTCGCGTGGGTGCAGAGCACGTGGAAGCCAAGCCACCAGCCTGCGCCATAGCAACATCTCCATCTCGCTGTTGCCCTCGAAGCTGTAGTTCGAGTTCGTACATGCACTCACTGTGCGACTGCAGCTCTTCCTTCACAACGGCGATGTGTGTGAATGGGTGCGTTCTTTGGTGCACGACTGGACAGAGAGAGGTCTGACCCCGAACACTTGGGCCTCCCTGTCGCCTGCAACAAAGGTTTTAGCCCCAGGGCAGGTTAGAGCCTCGAGCCAAAATGGCTACGGATGATGATGATGATGATGATGATGATGATGATGATGATGATGATGATGATGATGATGGTGACGATGATGATGATGGTGACGATGATGATGATGATGATGATGATGATGATGATGATGATGATGATGATGATGATGATAATTATGATATTAATGATGGGAGGAAGAGGGGGCGGAGGCGGAGAGGAAGGCGGGGCGCTGTCTCTTCAAAACGAGGGCCCAAAACCAGTTGGGGAAAAACCTAGAACACCCCAAGACAATTTCCAAAATCCAGGAGGCCCTCGAGAGGCCAGAAACATTGATTTTCCTACCGGGACTGACATGGGTGTCGCTTTGCACGCTCTTTGAACAAAGAGCGGTCCACTTCCAGCCTTCGCAAGTCAAATCGGTAGCACCCATATCCCCACGATGGTCCCTATACGGCCCAGGACGGCCCCCAAGAGAGCCCCACGTTGGCCCGAGAGGGCTTCGGAGAAACCCCAGATGGCCTAAGCGGGTCCAAGACGGCCCCAACACGGCCATACGACAGCCCCAAGACGGCCCTACGACGGTCCCAAAAGACATCCCAGAGAGTACGGAGAGCCCCCAGGCGGTCCCAAAGGGCTCTAAGACAGCGCGGGAGAGCCCCAAGACGACCCAGAATGGCCCAAGAGGGCTCCAAAGGACCACCAGGGCTGTCCCAGAGGAGCCCGAGACAACCCCAAGACGACCCAGATAAGCTCCGTGAGAGCTCCTGAACTGAGAAGTTGACACGAGAGGTGTCGCATGCGACGGCCTTCGGTACTCGAAGCTTCGTTCCTCGAGACTTCGTGCTCTGAGCTGGCAACGGCGGCAGGACCTGCCGCAGGCACCTGAACACACCCGTGACCACATTAAGTATCCGCCGCCCCCTGTTGATTCATCACAGGGGTGCCTGGCGTGCTGGACGCTACCGCTTTTGATTCTGGCCCTTTCCAACAAAAACTCCCTCTGTGGCTTCGGCCCAGCGCGCAGGCCACCTGGAAGGCCGCGCAATCGCGCACAACGTCCCCAAAAAATCGTCCAAGACGGCCCAAGATGGTCTCCGAGACGGTCAAGATGGCCCAAGATGGCCTCCAAGATGCCTCCTAGACGGCCAAGGTCGCCCCAAGATCGCCCAAGAGGCCTCCAAAATGGCTCCATGACGACCCAAGAGGCCCCCAAGAGGGCCGCAAGAGGGCCAAAGAGGCCTCCAAGATGCCCAATATGATCTCCAAAACGGCCCTGACGCGCCCCCAGAGGGCCCCAAGCCGGTTCAGAGGTCCCCAAGACGGCTTCTGACGTCGTCAGACGGGTCAGGAACGCCCAAAGACTGCCAAAGAGGCCCCCAAGAAGCCCCTGAAAGGCCCAGGGAGGCTCCCATGAGGCCTCCAAAAGGCGCCGAAGAAGCTCCGCAGAGACCTCCCAAGAGGCTTCCCAAGAGGCCTCGAGAGAGGTTCCCAAGAAGTTATCACTGCGGTCATTCTCACCGACGTGTTCCTCGAAGACTTTCCAAAACAACTCGGTAGCCAGGCCACGCTCTAGTCACAACGATCAAACACCTCTCTTCTAAAAAACAGGGGGCGGCGGGGATCCGCCGTAGGCGTCTTCGATGAAGAAATACACGAAGGTAATGTAGACAAGAAAGAGCATCATCCACGTGGCATCTCCAGTCTCCACCAACGGCGCGGTGAGCTCATGCCAATTGATGCCCCCAGACACGGCCATCCAAAGACTCAGCATTGACCGGAAAAGGTCCCCGTAGAAAAGTAGCAGGTCCTCATCATCGACTCGAGTGCCACCTTTAGTATGCTGTGTCACAGCCTGCGTCAAGATGACTCCGAAGGCGAACACGATCATGATGAGCAGCATCAGCGCCCAAAAAACAGACTTGCCAGCAGAGACAATGGAGTGCACAAGCACCCGCAGAGGCTTCAATTGGCGAAATGTTCGGACGATGCGAAGAAGCCGAGTAAGGCGAAATAGGCGCAGCATCTTCGCCATTCCACCATGATCGAAGGGGTTTCGTTCGTTGCCTGCGAGCGTGTGCACGAATATATCCAAGGCAACCTCCACAAGCGCTAGGGAAAGGATGATAATGTCGAAACAATTCCACATCCTGTCTCTAGGGTGCATGACCCCTAAAACGTGTATTCGCAAGACCACTTCCACCGTGAACATAAAAGTGAGAATGTAGTTCGCGGCCGATAGGACATTTAGCAGGTGGTCCGAGTCTGAACCTTGGTGGGATAGGGCAGACAGAACCTGGGTTTCAATACCAATCAGGAGTGTGCTCATGATGATCAACAACGCGGATGCCACGGCGAAGCAGCGACTCTTTACAAATGAGGCGAAAGGCCGTTTCTCAGACTGCTGTAGCGACCTGCTTGAGGTTCTCAACCCGTCAGTGAAAGTCATCGACTTTCTGACCATATCGTTAAACTTCATCTCTGCTGTCTGAGATGCGGTGGCAGACTCGGCTGAAGACTGACTGTTCATCTTCGCGAACTGACTGCGGACATGCTTGCTGAAGATGGAGAGCTGGGATGTGGATTGGGTTTGGTTTGGGGCTCTGGTTCGTCCGTCTTCTGAGGGAGCTTCCGATATTGCGACCGATGTCCTCTCCGACCTCTGCGTGTTTGCACTATCCCTCCGCGAAAGCTTCATCGGGAAAAGGGGGATTCGATGCCGCGCCACTGTCCCACTGTTAGGCTGGGCCAAGGTGTCCCCGCCGATATAATGGCTGTTGTCGCTGAGATCCGATATCATTGAAGGCCACGTCGTCGGCGGCGGCACGGCCTCTTAGGCCCGAATGGGTACAGAAGAAATGGGCACCATGCCCAACAAATTCTTGTCCAAAACCGACAGCGGCCGCGGATGGGCAGGTGGTCGTCTGTCTCAAATGAACGGACCGGACCTCTTCGGCCGAGGTCCTGTTCCGCCGATCCTGTTCCGCTCGGTCCTGTTCCGCCGAGGTCCGCTTCCGCCCAGACCTGTTCCGCTCGGTCCTGTTCCGCCGGTCCTGTTCCGACCCGTCACATTCCGCCAGTCCTGTTCCGCCGGTCCTGTTCCGCTGGTCCTGTTCCGCCGTCGCGAGCTCACAAGCGGGGGCGCTCTCGCCGCCCGACGCGGCGGAGCAGGGCTTCGACGAAACGGGCCCTCGGCGGAACAGGTCCTCGGCGGAACCAATCCTCGGCGGAACCGGGTCTTGGCGGAACCAGGCCTCGGCGAAACCAGCCTTCGGCAGAACAGGTCTTCGGCGGAACCGGTCATAGGGTGTTAGGGTGTTCGACCTTTCGGGTGTTAGGGCGTTACGATGTGAGGGTGTTAGGGTGTTAGGATGTTAGGGTGTAGTCGTAGTAGTAGTAGTAGTAGTAGTAGTAGTAGTAGTAGTAGTAGTAGCAGCAGCAGCAGCAGCAGTAGTATTAGTATTAGTATTAGTAGTAGTAGTAGTAGTAGTAGTAGTAGTAGTAGTAGTAGTAGTAGTAGTAGTAGTAGTAGTAGTAGTAGTAGTAGTAATATTAGTAGTAGTAGTAGTAGTAGTAGTAGTAGTAGTAGTAGTAGTAGTAGTAGTAGCAGTAGTAGTAGTAGTAGTAGTAGTAGTAGTAGTAGTAGTAGTAGTAGTAGTAGTAGTAGTAGTAGTAGTAGTAGTCGTAGAATTAATAGAATTATTCCCAACCCTCCTTGGTTGGGTATTCGTTTTGAATAGAGCAGTGTGGTCGCGTCCCTTCTCCCGCCTCCCGCCTCTTCCTGTTTTGCCCGCGGGGGGCTGCGATCTGTGAAACTGTCGCCACTTTCGAGGCCTGCTGGGGGGCCCAGCACAGTGACGCCACGGGCGGACCCAAATTAGACCTCGCCATCCCTGGGGGGCTGCGATCTGTGAAACTGTCGCCACTTTCGAGGCCTGCTGGGGGGCCCAGCACAGTGAGGGCCACGGGCGGACCCAAATTAGACCTCGCCATCCCTGGGGGGCTGCGATCTGTGAAACTGTCGCCACTTTCGAGGCCTGCTGGGGGGCCCAGCACAGTGAGGGCCACGGGCGGACCCAAATTAGACCTCGCCATCCCTGGGGGGCCGCGATCTGCGAAACTGTCGCCATTTTCGAGGCCTGCTGGGGGGCCCAGCACAGTGAGGGCCACGGGCGGACCCAAATTAGACCTCGCCATCCCTGGGGGGCTGCGATCTGCGAAACTGTCGCCATTTTCGAGGCCTGCTGGGGGGCCCAGCACAGTGAGGGCCACGGGCGGATTCAAATTAGACCTCGCCATCCCTGGGGGGCTGCGATCTGCGAAACTGTCGCCATTTTCGAGGCCTGCTGGGGGCCCAGCACAGTGAGGGCCACGCGCGGATTCAAATTAGACCTCGCCATCCCTGGGGGGCTGCGATCTGCGAAACTGTCGCCATTTTCGAGGCCTGCTGGGGGGCCCAGCTGGGCGGGCGCCAGCACAGTGAGGGCCACGCGCGGATTCAAATTAGACCTCGCCATCCCTGGGGGGCTGCGATCTGCAAAACTGTCGCCACTTTCGACGCCTGCTGGGGGGCCCAGCACAGTGAGGGCCGGGGGCGGACCCAAATTAGACCTCGCCATCCCAGGGGGGCTGCGATTTGTGAAACAGTCGCCATTTTCGAAGCCTTCTGGGGGGCCCAGCACAGCGAGGGCCACGCGCAGATTCAAATTAAACCTCGCCATCCCTGGGGGGCTGCGATCTGCGAAACTGTCGCCATTTTCGAGGCCTGCTGGGGCGCCCAGCACAGTGAGGGCCACGCGCGGATTCAAATTAGACCTCGCCATCCCTGGGGGGCTGCGATCTGCGAAACTGCCGCCATTTTCGAAGCCTGCTGGGGGGCCCAGTACAGTGAGGGCCACGGGCAGATTCAAATGAGACCTCGCCATCCCTGCGGGGCTGCGATATGTGAACCTGTCGCCACTTTCGAGGCCTGCTGTGATCCCCGTTTTCGAAGTGGCTAGGAGTGCTCAGGAATTGTAACTCATCAGCTTTATCAAGCCCTTTTCCTGTAGCCAGTGTCCTGCGAGTCTCCCGAATTCCGTCTGCAGACGTATGTAACCCTCGCTCCGCCATCGCCCCCTTATAAAGTATCCTAAACTATTTGCGCCCCGCTTTTGCGCAGGGGTTGGGTACGTCGCCAGGGTAAGTATTCCCAACCCTCCTTGGTTGGGTATTCGTTTTGAATAGAGCAGTGTGGTCGCGCCCCTTCTCCCGCCTCCCGCCTCTTCCTGTCTTGCCCGCGGGGGGCTGCGATCTGTGCAACTGTCGCCATTTTCGAGGCCTGCTGGGGGGCCCAGCACAGTGAGGGCCACGGGCGGACCCAAATTAGACCTCGCCATCCCTGGGGGGCTGCGATCTGCGAAACTGTCGCCATTTTCGAAGCCTGCTGGGGGGCCCAGCACAGTGAGGACCAGGGGCGGACCCAAATTAAACCTCGCCATCCCAGGGGGGCTGCGATCTGTGAAACTGTCGCCACTTTCGAGGCCTGCTGGGGGGCCCAGCACAGCGAAGGCCACGGGCGGACCCAAATTAGACCTCGCCGTCCCTGGGGGGCGCGATCTGCGAAACTGTCGCCATTTTCGAGGCCTGCTGGGGGGCCCAGCACAGTGAGGGCCACGGCGGATTCAAATTAGACCTCGCCATCCCTGGGGGGCTGCGATCTGCGAAACTGTCGCCATTTTCGAGGCCTGCTGGGGGGCCCAGCACAGTGAGGGCCACGCGCGGATTCAAATTAGACCTCGCCATCCCTGGGGGGCTGCGATCTGCGAAACTGTCGCCATTTTCGAGGCCTGCTGGGGGGCCCAGCACAGTGAGGGCCACGCGCGGATTCAAATTAGACCTCGCCATCCCTGGGGGGCTGCGATCTGCGAAACTGTCGCCATTTTCGAGGCCTGCCTGGGGGGCCCAGCACAGTGAGGGCCACGCGCGGATTCAAATTAGACCTCGCCATCCCTGGGGGGCTGCGATCTGCGAAACTGTCGCCATTTTCGAGGCCTGCTGGGGGGCCCAGCACAGTGAGGGCCACGCGCGGATTCAAATTAAACCTCGCCATCCCTGGGGGGCTGCGATCTGCGAAACTGTCGCCATTTCGGCCTGCTGGGGGGCCCAGCACAGTGAGGGCCAGGGGCGGACCCAAATTAGACCTCGCCATCCCAGGGGGGCTGCGATCTGTGAAACTGTCGCCATTTTCGAGGCCTGCTGGGGGGCCCAGCACAGTGAGGGCCACGCGCAGATTCAAATTAGACCTCGCCATCCCTGGGGGGCTGCGATCTGCGAAACTGTCGCCATTTTCGAGGCCTGCTGGGGGGCCCAGCACAGTGAGGGCCACGCGCGGATTCAAATTAGACCTCGCCATCCCTGGGGGGCTGCGATCTGCGAAACTGCCGCCATTTTCGAGGCCTGCTGGGGGGGCCCAGCACAGTGAGGGCCACGGGCAGATTCAAATGAGACCTCGCCGTCCCTGCGGGGCTGCGATCTGTGAACCTGTCGCCACTTTCGAGGCCTGCTGTGATCCCCGTTTTCGAAGTGGCTAGGAGTGCTCAGGAATTGTAAATCATCAGCTTTATCAAGCCCTTTTCCTGTAGCCAGTGTCCTGCGAGTCTCCCGAATTCCGTCTGCAGACATATGTAACCCTCGCTCCGTCATCGCCCCCTTATAAAGTATCCTAAACTATTTGCGCCCCGCTTTTGCGCAGGGGTTGGGTACGTCGCCAGGGTAATTATTATTCCCAACCTCCTTGGTTGGGTATTCGTTTTGAATAGAGCAGTGTGGGTCGGCCCTTCTCCCCCCTCCCGCCTTCTCCTGCGTTGCCCGCGGGGGCTGCGAATGTGCAACTGTCGCCATTTTCGAGGCCTGCTGGGGGGCCCAGCACAGTGAGGGCCACGGGCGGACCCAAATTAGACCTCGCCATCCCTGGGGGGCTGCGATCTGCGAAACTGCCCCCATTTTCGAGGCCTGCTGGGGGGCCCAGCACAGCGAGGGCCAGGGGCGGACCCAAATTAAACCTCGCCATCCCTGGGGGGCTGCGATTTGTGAAACAGTCGCCACTTTCGAGGCCTGCTGGGGGGCCCAGCACAATGAGGGCCACGGGCGGACCCAAATTAGACCTCGCCATCCCTGGGGGGCCGCGATCTGCGAAACTGTCGCCATTTTCGAACTCTGCTGGGGTGCCCAGCGCAGTGAGGGCCACGCGCGGACCCAAATTAGACCTCGCCGTCCCTGGGGGGCTGCGATCTGCGAAACTGTCGCCATTTTTCGCGGCCTTTGGGGGGGCCCAGCACAGTGAGGGCCACGGGCGGATCCAAATTAGACCTCGCCATCCCTGGGGGGCTGCGATCGGTGAAACTGTCGCCATTTTCGAGCCCTGCTGGGGGGCCAGCACAGTGAGGGCCACGGGCGGATTCAAATTAGACCTCGCCATCCCTGGGGGGCTGCGATCTGCGAAACTGTCGCCATTTTCGAGGCCTGCTGGGGGGCCCAGCACAGTGAGGGCCACGCGCGGATTCAAATTAGACCTCGCCATCCCTGGGGGGCTGCGATCTGCGAAACTGTCGCCATTTTCGAGGCCTGCTGGGGGGCCCAGCACAGTGATGGCCACGCGCAGATTCAAATTAGACCTCGCCATCCCTGGGGGGCTGCGATCTGCGAAACTGTCGCCATTTTCGAGGCCTGCTGGGGGGCCCAGCACAGTGAGGGCCACGCGCGGATTCAAATTAGACCTCGCCATCCCTGGGGGGCTGCGATCTGTGAAACTGTCGCCATTTTCGAGGCCTGCTGGGGGGCCCAGCACAGTGAGGGCCACGGCAGATTCAAATTAGACCTCGCCATCCCTGGGGGGCTGCGATCTGTGAAACTGTCGCCATTTTCGAGGCCTGCTGGGGGGCCCAGCACAGTGAGGGCCCCGCGCAGATTCAAATTAGACCTCGCCATCCCTGGGGGGGCTGCGATCTGTGAAACTGTCGCCATTTTCGAGGCCTGCTGGGGGGCCCAGCACAGTGAGGGCCACGGGCAGATTCAAATGAGACCTCGCCATCCCTGCGGGGCTGCGATCTGTGAACCTGTCGCCACTTTCGAGGCCTGCTGTGATCCCCGTTTTCGAAGTGGCTGGGAGTGCTCAGGAATTGTAAATCATCAGCTTTATCAAGCCCTTTTCCTGTAGCCAGTGTCCTGCGAGTCTCCCGAATTCCGTCTGCAGACATATGTAACCCTCGCTCCGTCATCGCCCCTTATAAAGTATCCTAAAAACTACCTGCGCACGCCTTTTGCGCAGCCGTCTTATTGGGGTACGTCGCCAGGGTAATTCTTAGTAGAGTAGTAGTCTAGTAGTTGTCGTAGTAGTAGTTAGTAGTAGTAGTAGTAGTAGTAATAGTAGTAGTAGTAGTAGTAGTAGTAGTAGTAGTCGTGGTAGTAGTAGTAGTAGTAGTAGTAGTAGTAAGAGTAGTAGTTGTCGTCGTAGTAGTAACAGTCATAGTAGTAGTAGTAGTAGTAGTAGTAGTAGTAGTAGTAGTAGTAGTAGTAGTAATATGAGTAGAAGTAGTAGTAATAATACGGGTATTAGTAGTAGTAATCGTGGTAGTAGTACGAGTAGCAGTAGTGGTAGTAGTAAGACTGGTATTGGTTGTAGTAGTAGTAGTAGTAGTAGTAATAGTAGCAGTAGTAGTAGTAGTAGTAGTAGTAGTAGTAGTAGTAGTAGTAGTAATGATAATAGTAAAACTACTACTGGTAGTAGTAGTAGAAGTACTGGTAGTAGTAGTCCTAGTCGTAGGAGTAGTAGTAGTAGTAGTAGTAGTAGTAGTAATGCGAGTAGTCGTCGCAGAAATAGTAATAGCAGGGGTAGTAGTAGTAGTAGTAGTAGTAGTAGTAGTAGTAGTAGTAGTAGTAGTAGTAGTAGTGGTAGAAGTAGTAGTAGTAGTAGTAGTCGTAGTAGTAGTGGTAGTGTAGTAGTAGTAGTAGTAGTAGTAGTGTAGTAGTAGTAGTAGTAGTAGTGTAGTTAGTTTAGTAGTAGTAGTAGTAGTAGTAGTAGTAGGTGGTCGTAGTAGTAGTAGTAGTAGCTAGTAGTAGTAGGAGTAGTAGTAGTAGTAGTAGTAGTAGTAGTAGTAATAGTAGTAGTAGTAGTAGTAGTAGTAGTAGTAGTGATAGTAGTAGTCGTAGTAGTCGTAGTAGTAGTAGAAATAGTAGTAGTAGTAGTAGTAGTAGTAGTAGTAGTAGTAGTAGTAGTAGTAGTAGTAGTAGTGGTAGTAGTAGTAGTAGTAGTAGTAGTAGCAATAGTAATAGTAAGACTGGTTGCGGCGGGCGCACGCGGGCGGTCCCACCGGGACATTCGGTGGAGCCTCCTGTGGAACCACGAAGCGCTGTACTGGGTGTGGCGGACGCATGCGGGCGGCGCCACTGCACTGTGACCTTCGGTGGAGCTCCCTATGGCGCCACGAAGCGCTGTACTGGATGTGGCGGACGCATGCTGGCGGTGCCACTGGAACCTTCGGTGGAGCTCCCTATGGGACCACGGAGCGCTGTACTGGGCGTGGCGGGCGCACATTGGCGGCCCCGGTGGGGCTTTCGTTGAAGCTCCCTATGGAGCCACGAACCGCTGTACTGTGTGGTGGATGCATGCGGGCGGTGCCACTGCACTGTGACCTTCGGTGGAGCTCCCTATGGAGCCACGAAGCGCTGCACTGGGTGTGGCTGATGCATGTGGGCGGTCCCACTCGCACCTTGGCTGGAGCCCTCTATGGGACAACGAAATGCTGCACTGGGTGTGGCGGACGCATTTGGGCGGTCCCCGTCTGACCCTCGGTGGAGCTCCCGATGGGGCCACGAAACGTGGTACTGGGTGTGGAGGACGCATGCGGGCGGTGCCACTGGGACCTTCGGTGAGGCTCATTGTGGGGCTACGAAACGCTGTACAAGGTATGGCGAACGAATGCGGGCGGTTCCACTGTGACCTTCGGTGGAGCTCCCTAGGGGCCTCGAAGCGCTGTACTGGATGTGGCGGACGCATGAGGCGGTGCCACTGGAACCTTCGGTGGAGCTCCCCATGGGGCCACGGAGCGCTGTACTGGGTGTGGCGAACGCATGCGGGCGGTGCCACTGGGACCTTCGGTGGAGTTCTCTGTGGGGCCACAAGACGCTGTACAGGGTGTGGCGGGCGCACGCGGGCGGTCCCACTGGAACCTTCGGTGGAGCTCCCTATGGGGCCACGAAACGTGCAAGGGGTGTGCCGCAAGAGGGGTGTGCCGAAATGGGTGGCGATGCTTGCGATAAAGATGATGACGATGATGATGATAATGAGGAGGAGGAGGATGATGCTGATGAGGATGATGATGAGGATGGTTAGGATGATGATGGTGATGGTGATGGTCCTGGGAATTATGATGATGATGCTGAAGAAGATTACGATGTTGATGGCAATAATGATGATGATGATGCTGATGATAGCGCAGCCCCTTCACGCGCCATGCTCCCCTGAAGAAAATCGCACTGCTGAAACAGAGCTCGGATGTGGGGTCTCCGTTTTGAGATCGCCCTGGCCTGGGTTCTGTAAATTATGAGAATGCGTTCTGGACCGAACCTCTTTGAGGTCCTGAAAGCTTGTTTTTTTATTGGGGGGGTAGCGCCCGTTACGGGGGGGGGGGTCCTGCCCCAAGTTGGGGGTAACGGTAACGCGCGGCGGGGCCCTCGCACGGGCCCTGATACTTATTACCAGCACAGCTGTCGGCACGGTAGGCTTCGTCGTCGTCGTCGTCGTCGCCGCTGTCGTCGTCGTCGAAGCCGACCGTGCCTGTGCACACTACACAGGCTCTGTACACCGCGATGCCTTTGTACACCACAACTGCGGCAGAAATAGTATGTGTGTGCACCACGGCGACTGAGCACATCATGACAGGCGGGTGCACCACAGCGCCCTTGCACATCTCACTGTTGGTGCACACCACGGCGCCCGCGTGCACCACAGCTGCTGTTTCAACGCCCCGCGTTTGCACCAGAATGCCAGCGTACACCACAAAGCTTGTGTACACCTGTAAGGTACCGGCGGAGCGAAAGTCGAGAAGATCGTTCGGGGCCCAACTGTGGCACTTTCATTATGTGAGCTGCTTGTGGATCTTAGTTCTTCTGGTTCAAAGAGCGCTCGGACCTGTTGAGCCCACAGCGCCTGTGTACTCCATTGCGACTGCGAACATCATGGGAGTGTGATCCGTGGCGCCTGTGTATACCACATGGCACGTGTGCACCACAAAGCTTGTGTACGGTTTTTTTGCGCAGTCCAGTCCAGCTGGTACAAGGTCTCGCCCAGTCCAGCCCCTTGCACCAGCACAAGGAGAATGGAGGGAGGACAATGGTAGTAGTCAGAATGATATTGTGAGAGTGCACCGGTTGGTTGCGCCATGGCTTGCCCGATGCGTTACACCACACGTTGTGCTTGCGTACAATTACCTGCGCCATAGGTTGAGCCGTAAGCTGCGCCATAGGATGCGCCCCCCAAGGCGTGCCATAGCTTGCGCCATAGGTTGCGCACCCAGGGCGCCCCACAAATCGCGCCTTACGTTGCGCCTTAGGTTGCGCCCTCAGGGCGTGCCATAGGTTGCGTCGATGGTTGCGCCACAGGTTGCGCCGAAGGGATGGTTGCGCCATAGGTTGCGTCGACGGTTGCGCCACAGGGATGACGACGACCATTCTGTGGCACCTGTGGCGCGCCACACCGCCGATCAAGTGCTAAAGCGCAGTGCCCGTTGGCACTGCCTGCAAGATTTGGCGGCGAGCCGAGGGGGGAAATGACACGGGGCGGGTCTTCTGAGAAGGCTCAGAAGGACTCGGGCCTTCTGAGAAGATGTCCAAGCCTCCCCCGAAGACACGGAGGGCTTCTCTGAAGACCAGAAGGCTTCTGAGAAGTCCCGCCGCCTTCTGAAAAGGCCTGCCTCCTCTCACTCCCCCCCTGGGCTCGCCGCCGAAAGATATCCACTGGACGTCGCCCATGAAGCAAACAGGTCCCACAAGAGACGGGTTTCGGACCGCACGGACGGCCCTCGTGGACCAGCCTTTGATCCCAGGTCGTTTTTTGATGGTCCCAGGGCCTGCCATCCTCGTCCTCCTCGTCCTCCTCATCCTCCTCCCCGTCCTCGTCCTCCTCGTCCTCCTCCTCCTCCTCCTCCCTCTGCCTCGCTCCCCCCTCCCCCCAGGAGGTCAGAGGAGGTGGAGGGCACGAGCACTGGAGGGAGTGCAGAAGCAAGGCAAAGGAGGTGGAGGGGCCAGGCCGGAACCCGTTGAAAGGTTCGCGCCGAGGGATGCGAACCTCGAACCTCGAGGATCGAGGCATCCTGGCCCTCGAGGGCCTTCGTCGTCGCCGCGGCTGGACGCGGCTCGGGAAACTGGTGCGTCTGAGCCCCAGTCGGGCCCCGTGGACCCATTTTGAGTTTGCGCCGAGGTTCGAACCTCGAACCTCGAACCTGAGCGCACATGTGAGCGTCACAGCATGCCTGCCTGGACGGAGGGGGGGTCCGCACCCCCGTCCCCGTACGCTCGTTACCGTTACGGGGGGGGGGGGGACGGGGGGGGGGGGGAAACCCCCCGTAACGGGTGTTACGGGTCCGAGCAAAAAAAAACAAGCTCAGAGAGAATTGAAAGTGCTGCACATTAGGTCATGTACGAGCATAATAAAATACAAAGCTTGAGACGAACAGACAAAACCATGGGAGAGCAGCAAACGGTCCTGGGCCGTCAAGAAGGGGTAGTCCAGGGGCAGATGCGGAAGGACCAGACTGAGAGGCTCAAGGGCACAGGGGCAGTCAAAGTAGTGAAGGATATGGTCTCCTCCACACGCCAGGCACCCAAACAGACAACACTGGCGCCCCTGACGGTACCTGGACTTCGTGGCCCAAGAATTGCAGACGCGCTTCAAATACACGGCGCCCACGAATGGGGCGAGCTTCGAGGACGCTAACCTGAGCCTCAAAACAACGAGATCGGCCATGGTTAGCGAGGCAGCTGGACAGAAGTGCCTAATACGTGGGAGGAGGGCAGGCGCAGGACTACACGGTGCCTCACGAAGTCTCAGGAAGATGTGTGTTTCCCAACCAACCTGTGTTGTTGCGTCCTCGTTTTGAGGAAACGGTCCCCGCGTCTCCGCCTCCTCCTCCCCCCCTCCCCCCTCTCATCATCATCATCATCATCATCATCATCATCATCATCATCATCATCATCATCACCATCATCATCATCATCATCATCATCATCATCATCATCAGCATCATCATCATCATCATGATCATCATCATCATCATCATCATCATCAGCAGCAGCAGCAGCAGCATCATCATCATCATCATCATCCTCATCCTCATCCTCATCCTCATCCTCATCCTCATCCTCATCCTCATCCTCATCCTCATCCTCTAATCCTTTCATCCAATCTAATCCTAATCCCTCATCCTCATCATGCATCCCTCATCTCAGCCTCAGCTATCAGCACCAGCACCAGCACCAGCATCATCATCATCATCATCATTCATCCCCATCATCAATCATCGTCATCATCGTCATCATCATCGTCATCATCATCATCGTCATCATCATCATCCATCATCATCATCCTCATCATCATCATCATCATCATCATATCATCATCATTCATGTCGGCACACCCCTCACACGTTTCGTGGCCTCATAGGAGCTCCGCCGAAGGTCCCAGTGGAACATCCGCATGCGTCCCCGCCACTCATGTCGGCACACCCCTCACACGTTTCGTGGCCCCACAGGAGCTCCGCCGAAGGATAAACGGGTGGGGGGGTTTTGTTTTTTTTTTTTTGCCAATGATGGCGTTCCGGGGGGCGGTTTTTTTTTTTTTTTTTTTTTTTTTTTGGGGGGGTGGGTTTTTTTTTTTTTTTTTTTTTTGGGTGTTCCTTTTGATTGTTTGTGGGGGGGGGTTTTTCTTTTTGTGTTGGGGGGTGGGGTGTTTTTCTTTTTGGGTGCGGGGGGAGCGGCTCCCAGTGGCACAGTTCGCATGCGCCCCCACCACCCATTTCGGCACACCCCTCACACGTTTCGGGGCCCCATGGGAGCTCCGCCGAAGGTCACAGTGGCACAATTCGCATGCGTCCCAGCCACTCATTTCGGCACACCCCTCACACGCTTCGTGGCCCCATAGGGGCTTCGCCGAAGGTCCCAGTGGCACAGTTCGCATGCGCCCCCGCCGCTCAATTCGGCACACCCCTCACACGCTTCGTGGCCCCATAGGAGCTCCGCCGAAGGTCCCAGTGGCACAGTTCGCATGCGTCCCCGCCATTCATTTCGGCACGCCCCATCGCTCGTTTCGTGGCCCCATGGGAGGCTCCGACGAAGGTCCCAGTGGCACAGTTCGCATGCGCCCCCGCCACTCATTTCGGCACACCCCTCAAACGTTTCGGAGCCCCACAGGAGCTCCGCCGAAGGTCTCAACGGCACAGTCCGCATGCATCCCCGCAACTCCTTTCAGCACACACCTAACACGCTTCGTGGCCCCATAGGGGCTCCGCCGAAAGTCCCAGTGGCACAGTTAGCATGCGCCCCCGCCACTCATTTCGGCACGCCCCATCGCTCGTTTCGTGGCCCCATGGGGGGTTCCGAGGAAGGCCCAACTGGCACAGTTCGCATGCGTCCCCGCCAACCAGTTCGGCACACCTCTCACACGTGTCGCGGCCCCATGGGGGCCCGCCGAAGGTCCCAGTGGCACAATTCGCATGCGTCCCCGCCACCCATTCCGGCACACCCCTCACACGCTTCGTGGCCCCATGGGAGCCGCGCCGACGGTCCCAGTGGCACAGTTCGCATGCGTCCTCGCCACTCATTTCGACACACCCCTCACACGCTTCGTTGCCCCATAGGAGCCCCGCCGAAGGTCACAGTGGCACAGTTCGCATGCGTCCCCGCCACCCATTTCGGCACACCCCTCACACGCTTCGTGGCCCCATGGGAACTCCGCCGAAGGCCACAGTGGCACAATTCGCATGCGTCCCCGCCACTCATTTCGGCACACCCCTCACACGTTTTGTGGCCTCATCGGAGCTCCGCCGAAGGTCCCAATGGCACAGTTCGCATGCGTCCTCGCCACTTATGGTCCCATAGGAGCGCCGACGAATGTCTCAGTGGCACAATTCGAATGCGTCCCAACCACTCATTTCGGCACACCCCTCACACGTTTCGTGGCCCCATAGGAGCTCCGCCGAAGGTCCCAATGGCACAGTCCGCATGCGTCCCCACCACCCATTTCGGCACACCCCATCACACGTTTCGGGGCCCCATAGGGAACTCCGCCGAAGGTCCCCGTGCCGCAGTCCGCATGCGTTTCCCTCACCCAGTACAGCGCTGCGTGGCCCCATGGGGAGCCCCACCGAAGGTCCCCGTGGCGCAGTCCGCATTGTGTTGTTCGTTTTCGCTCGCGTTATGTACCACGCCACTCATTCTGGTACACCCCTAGCACGGTTCGTTGCCTCATAAGGGATCACCACCGAAAAAGTTTATCACCACTGCGATACTCACACCTGCACATGGTTGGGTCCTTCGGCAGGCTATTTTTTTCTGGAGCAAGGCCGTGTCGGAGTCAGTGATCACCATGGGGATCGCCGTCAGCTTTTTGAAGTTCAATGATGGAATAGCATATACGAGACTCATACCATTCACTGTCGTAGTACGACTAGCCGATCTAGTGACTCTTCCTCAAGCCAGAACAATCTACCTCTCACTGTAGCGAGCCTAGCCGGTTTAAAGGGCGATTCGGAACACGCTCGCCGTGGATTATCTAAGGAGATCCCTGGGCTACGTCGGGAAGCACAGCGGGGAGGTTTGCCAAGGATGTCAGCAGGGATGGAGCGACGGAGCGCAGAAGCTAGAAGCTGATGAGCCTCTCTCCTTTTTTGCAGAAGCGCCTCGAGCGCCTGATGCAGCTGGCGAACGAATCTGAGGATGGGGATGGCAAGCAATTTGTAGGCGATGCTGTCATGACAGAATCATAGCAATAGTACGAGTAGTGGAAAAAGTACTCGCAGTGGACCTTATCGTACAGGTAGCAGTAGTAGTAGGTGGTAGTAGTAATACTAATAGTAGTGGTAGTAGTAGTAGTAGTCGTAGTAGTAGTAGTAGTAGTAGTAGTAGTAGGAGTAGTAGTAGTAGTAGTAGTCGCAGTCGTAGTCGTAGTCGTAGTCGTAGTAGTAGTAGTCGAAGTAGTAGTAGTAGTAGTAGTAGTAGTAGTAGCAGTAGTAGTAGTAGTCGTCGTAGTAGTAGTAGTAGTAGTCAAAGTAGTAGTAGTCGTCGTAGTCGTACCAGTTTAGTATTAGGAACGTAGTAGTAGCAGTAGTAGCAGTAGTAAAAGTAGTAGTAGTGGTAGTAGTAGTAGTAGTAGTATTAGTAGTAGTAGTAGGAGTAGTAGTAGTAGTAGTAGTAGTATAAGAAGTAGTAGTAATAGTAGTAGTAGTAGTAGTAGTAATAGCGTAGTAGTAGTCGTAGTAGTAGTAATACTAATAGGAGCATAGTAGTAGTCGTCGCCGTCGCAGTAGTGGTAGTAGAGTAGTAGTAGTAGTTAAGTAGTGGTAGTCGAAGTAGTGGTAGTAGTAGTACTAGTAGCAGTAGCAGTAGTAGTAGTAGTAGTAGTAGTAGTAGTAGTAGTAGTCGTAGAAGTAGTAGTAGTCGTAGTAGTAGTAGTAATAATAGTAGTGGTAGTAAAAGTAATCGTAGTCGTAGTAGTAGTAGTAGTAGTAGTAGTAGTAGTAGTAGTAGTAGTAATAGTCGTCGTCGTCGTCGACGTCGTCGTTGTCGTCGTCGTCGTCGTCGTGGCCGTCGTCGTCGTCGTCGTAGTAGTAGTAGTAGTAGTAGTAGCAGTAGTAGTAGTAGTAGAAGTAGTAGCAGTAGTAGTAGTATTCGTAGTAGCGGTAGTCGTAGTAGTAGTAGTAGTAGTAGTAGTAGTAGTAGTAGTAATAGTAGTAGTAGTAGTAGTAGTAGTAATAGTAGTAGTAGTAGTAGTAACAGTAGAAGCAGCAACAGCAACAGCAGCAGCAGCAGCAGCAGCAGTAGTAGTAGTAGCAATAGTAGTAGTAGTACTACTACTACTAATACTAAGACTACTACTACTACTACTACTACTACTACAACTACTACTACAAGTACTAGTAGTAAGAGTAGAAGTAGTAGTAATAGAATTAATGGTAATGGTAGCAACAGTCCAAATAATGCTAGGAGTCGTATAAGTAGTAGTCGTAGCACTAGTTAGAATAATACTGGTATCACTATTAGTAGTAATAGTAGTAGTGCGTAGTAGTAGTGGTAATAGTAGTAGTAACAGTAGGGGTTGGAGGAGTAGGAGTAGGATCAGGAGTCGTAGGAGTCGTAAGAGTCGTAGGAGTCGTGGTAGTAGTAGTAGTAGTAGTTGTTGTCGTTGTAGTAGTAGTGGTGATGGCAGTAATAGTAGTAGCAGTAGTATTAGTAGCAGTAGTGGTAGTGATAGTAGAAGTCGTAGTAGTAGTAGTAGTAGTAGTAGTAGTAGTAGTAGTAGTAGTAGTAGTAGTAGTAGTAGGTGGTGGTGGTGGTGGTGGCGGTAGTAGTAGTAGTAGTAGTAGTAGAAGTAGTAGTATCAGTAGTAGTAGTAGGAGTAGAAGGAATAGTAGGAGTAGTAGGAATAGTAGTAGTAGTAGTACTACTACTACTACTACTACTCCTACTACTACTACTACTACTTCTACTACTACTACTACTACTACTACTACTACTACTATTACTACTACCACTACCACTACCACTACCACCACTACTACTACTACTACTACTACTACTACTATTACTACTACTACTACTACTACTACTACTACTACTACTACTACTACTACTACTACTACTACTACAAGTCGTAGCAGTAGTCGTTGTTGTCGCCGTCGTCGTCAAAAGGAATAAAATGAGAATAACCAAGGACCCAACCATATAGAGTTGTGAGTACCGTCTATGTGAGCATCCGGTGGAGCTTTCTATGGGAGCACGAAGCGCTATGCTGGGCGTGGCGTGCGCATGCGCCCCCCCCCCACACACACACACACTGGGGCCTTCGGTGGAGCCTCCTTATGGGGCCACGAAGCGCTGTGCTGGGTGTGGCGGACGACAGCGACCCCCTCCACGGGGCCCTTCGGTGGAGCGCCCTATTGGGCCACGAAACGCCGTGCTGGGTGTGGCGGGCGCATGCGCCCCCCCCCCCCCCCACTGGGACCTTCGGTGGAGCCCCCAAGAGACCACCGAGCGAAGCGCTGTGCTGGGTGTGGGCGGACGCATGCGCCCCCCCCCCCCCCACTGGTGCCTTCGGTGGGGCTCCCTATGGGGCCACGAAGCGCACTGCTGGGTGTGGCGGACGAAGGCGCCCCCCTCCACGGGGGCCTTCGGTGGAGCTCCGTATGGGGACACGAAACGCCGTGCTGGGTGTGGCGGACGCATGCGCCCCTCCCCAAAGGGACCTCCGGTGGAGCTCCCGATGGGGCCACGAAGCGCTGTGCTGGGTGCGGCGGACGCATGCGCCCCCCCCCCCCCCCAACTGGGGCCTTCGGTGGAAATTCCTGTGGGGCCGCGAAACGCTGTGCTGGGTGTGGCGGGCGCATGCGCCCCCCTCCAGTGGAGCCTTCGGTGGAGCTCCCTATGGGGCTACGAAACGCCGTGCTGAGCGTGGCGGGCGCATGCGCCCCCCAACCCCCGCCCGCCGCCCCCCCCCCGCCACTGTGACATTGGTGGAGTTCCCTATGGGCCACGAAGCGCTGTGCTGGGTGTGGCGGACGCATGCGCCCTCCACCCCCCCAGTGGGGCCTTCGGTGGAGCTCCCGATGGGGCCACGAAGCGCTGTGCAGGGTGTGGCGGACGCATGCGCCCCCCTCCACTAGGGCATTCGGTGGACCCCCCTATGGGGCCACGAAGCGCCGTGCTGGGTGTGGCGGACGCGTGCGCCCCCCCCCCAAATGGGACCTTCGGTGGAGCCCCCGGTGGGGCCACGAAGCGCTGTGCCGGGTGTGGCGGGCGCATGCGCCCTCCCCCCACTGGGGCCTTCGGTGGAGCTCCATATGGGGCCACAAAGCGCTGTGCTGGGTGTGGCATGCGGGCTGTGCCGCTGGGACCTTCGGTGGAGCCCCCATATGGGGCTACGAAACGTGCGAGAGGTGTGCCGAGAGCAAAGGCAAGAAGGGGGAGGAGGGAGGAGGGGGAGGAGGGAAGAGGGAGGAGGGAGGAGGGGGGAGGGGGAGGAGGAAAGAAGGATGAGAGACGCGGGGCACCTTCTCTTCAAAACGAAGGCCCAACACCTCAGGATGGTTGGGGCAGAATGTTGAAATAAGAATGGTAGTGGCAGTAGTGGTAGTAGTGGTAGCAGTGGTAGTAGTAGAAGTAGTAGTAGTAGTAGTAGTAGTAGTAGTAGTAGTAGTAGTCGTAGTAGTAGTAGTAGTAGTAGTAATAATACTGGTAGTAGGTAGTAGTAGTAGTAGTAGTAGTAGTAGTAGTAGTAGTAGTAGTAGTAGTAGTAGTAGTAGTAGTAGTAGTCGTAGTAGTAGTAGTAGTAGTACTATGAGTAGCAATAGTAGTAGTAGTAGTAGTCGTCGTAGTAGTAGTACTAGTAGTAGTAGCAGTAGTAGTACTAGTAGAACTAGTAAAAATAATTGTAGTAATAGTGGTAGTAGTAATAGCCGTAAGTAGGTAGGTAGGTAGGTAGGTCGGTAGGTAGGTAGGTAGGTAGGTAGGTACGTAGTAGCAGTAATAATGGTAGGAACAGTAACAAATAATAGTAGTCCGAGTTCAACTAGTCGTCCTAGTCGTATTCGTAGTCGTGATAGTAGTAGTAGAAGTAGTAGTAGTAGTAGTAGTAGTAGTAGTAGTAGTAGTGGCGGTAGCAGTAGTAGTGGTGGTAGTAGTTGTCGCACTACTAGTCGTAGTAGTAGGAATAGTCGTCGTAGTTGTAGAAGTACTGGTAGGAATAGCAGTAAGAGTCGTAGCAGAAATACTACGCCTACTAATAACAGAAATGGCGCAGCAGTAATCGTGGTAATAATAATACTAACCGAAAAAGAAATATTAGTATTGGTAGTAGTAGTAGTAGTAGTAGTAGTAGTAGTAGTAGTAGTAGTAGTAGTAGTAGTAGTAGTAGTAGTAGTAATAGCAGTATTCCGCCAGCACAAGGATCGGGTCCCACGCGCCTGGAGCCGTTGGTTTCAGCCTTTCGTCGTCCTGTTTTACCTTTGTCCCGCCTTGGCAGTCGGCCCCCCCAATCCCACCAGCCCTTTAGGGCGTAGGTGGTCTAGAGCGTTTCCTCTGCCAACCCCCCTTCTTTCCCTTCGGGGAGGGGTTTACCCCTCCCCTTACCCCTCCCCACTGACCTGGACGGGGCGTTCCGCGACGCGTTGGGACGCCCAAGATGGCCCAAGACTGCTCCAAGAGCGAAAAGGCGAGAAAGCACAAAACATTGATTTTCCTTAGGTTTTGGAAGGATTTTGGCCTCTTGGGGGGGCCCAAGAGGCGATCCGAGGCACTCTAGAGGGGCGAGGCTAATTCAGGCTCCCCCCTTCTTTGATATATATTCCCAACATGGCCCCAAGAGCGCCCCGAAGGCTCCCAAGAGCGCCCCAAGAGCGCCCCAAGAGCGCCCCAAGAGGGCCCCAAGAGGCGCCCAAGATGCCTCCAAGAGGCTCCCAAGAGACTCCCAAGAGGCCCCAAGAGAATCCAATATGGCCCAAGACGGCTCCAAGAGCGAAAAGGCGAGAAAGCAAAAAACAATGATTTTCTGTAGGTTTTGGACGGGTTTTGGCTTCTTGGGGGGGGGCCCAAGAGGCGACTCGAGGCACTCTAGAGGGGCGGGGCTAATCCCACCAGCCCTCTGGGCGTAGGTGGTCTAGAGCAGATCCTCTTCCACCCCTCCCTCTTCCCCCTTGGGGAGGGGTTTACCCCTCCCCCTACCCCCTCCCCTGGACCTGGACGGGGGGGGCCGCTGGTAGTTAGAGCGTCCCAGATGGCCCAAGACGGCTCCAAGAGCGCCTCAGAGAACCCAAGATGAGCTCCAAGATGGCTCAAGATAGCGCAAGATCGCTCGAGATGGCTCCTAAGATGGTTCCAAGAAGCCCAAAGACGGCCCCAAGATAACTCCAAGTGGCCAAACAGCTCCCCAAGGAGGCCCCGAAGAGGCCAAAATCGTCCCAAAACCTAAGGAAAATCAATGATTTTTGCTTTCTCGCCTTTTCGCTTCCGATGGCCATCCGAGGCCTGGAGATGGTTCCAAGATGGCCCAAGAGGGCCCCAAGAGAGCCCCAAAAGAGCCCCAAGACGGCCCCAAGAGCGCCCAAGAGCACTCCAAGAGCGTTCCAAGAGGGGTCCAAGAGGCGATTTTAGGGGCTTCCGAGGGGGGACGCTAATTAAACCCCCCCTCTTGTTTGATCGATCTCCTCCAAGATGGCCCCAAGAAGCGCCCAGGAAGCCCCAAGAGGTCCCAAGATGGCCCCAAAATGGCCCCAAGAGGCCCCCAAGAGGCCCCCCGGAGGCCCCCAAGAGACCCCCAAGAGGCCCCAAGAGCCCCCCCAGATGCACCCAAGATGCTCCAAGAGGCCTCGGCGAGAATGCCTAATCATTGATTCTACACAGGTTTTAGCCACATGGAGGCCTCTTGGGGGGGGGCACGGATTAAGATGACTCCAAGAGCGTATGGGAGAGCCCAAAATGACCTCCAAGATGGCTCAAGATATCCCAAGATGTTTCATAATGGCTTCCTCTGTGTGCTGCCCACTTCTCTGATCGAGGCAATTCCTCTGGGCATCCTTTCTGGATGGGCTGGTGGGGATTCGCGAAGCGACAACAATTAAAGCTCCACCCTTCTTTGATAGATCTCCTCCAAGATGGCGCCATGAGCACCCCGAAGGCACCCAAGAGCGCCCCAAGAGCGCCCCAAGAGAACCCCAAGAGGCTCCAAGAGACGCCAAGAGGCGCCCAAGAGGCCTCCAAAAGGCTCCCAAGAGACCCCCAAGAGGCCCCAAGAGGCTCCCAAGATGGCCCAAGAAGGCTCCAAGAGCGAAAATGCGAGAAAGCAAAAAACATTGATTTTCCATAGGTTTTGTAAGGATTTTGGCCTCTTGGGGAGCCCAAGAGGCGACTCGAGGCACTCTAGAGGGGCAGCGCTAATTGGGGACCCCCCCTTCTTTGATAGATCTCCTCCAAGATGGCCCCAAGAGCGCCTCGAAGGCTCCCAAGAGCGCCCCAAGAGCGTCCCAAGAGGGCCCCAAGAGGCCCCAAAAGGCTCCCAAGAGGTCTCCAAGAGGCCCCCAAGAGACCCCCAAGAGGCCGCAAGAGGCTCCCCGAGATACGCAAGAGGCCCCCGGGACCGCCAAGAGGCCCCAAAGACGGCCCAAGAGGCCCCCAAGCTCGCCATTGTCCTCCTCCTCCTCCTCTTTTTCTTCCTCCTCCCTCCTCCCTCTCCTCCCTCCTCCGCCTCCTCCTTCTCCTCCTCCTCCTCCTCCTTCTCGTCCTCCTCGTCCTCGCCCTCCTCCATCTCCTCCTCCTCATCTTCCTCCTCCTCCTCCTCCTCCTCCTCCTCCCCCTCCTCCTCCTGCTCCTCCTCCTGCTCCTCGTCTTCCTCCTCCTACTCCGACGACGACGACTCCTCCTACATCCTCCCCCTCTTGGGGCGTATGGCGGCTCAACCCGCTCTTTGTTCTTCTGCATGCTCCCCCGCTTCCCTCATCACCTCCACTCCCCTGGGGTTCATTTCTGGACGGGCTGGTGGGGATACGCGAAGCGTCTAGAATTTGGTTCGGTGCACAGCCTCTCCCCCTCCCCATCTCTTCCTCGGCAGCTGTTTGGCTCGTGAGGCCTTGTCTCGCACATTCTCTCGAGCCGCACCTCCCGTGCCATCCGCCCGGCCAAGTGATGGCGCCCAAGTTCTCGAAGCCTGCGCCGATGCCTTGGCCTGCCAAGACGCACGCCGCGGGAGAGGCACCAACTTCCAAAGCAAGGCCGGCGCAGCGCCCTGCCCAGCAGGTAAGCGCGTCGGAGAGCGAAGACGAGGAGTTTGACATGATGTCCGAGGCGGCGACCTTTCGGACGGCGCCGACGGGATCAGCGACCCCCGCCGGGGACGCCGACGGAGGCGGCGGTACGGGGGCCGCCCCCAGTGCCGCCGCCTCTGATGGCGCCTCGGCGATGCCCGCATCAGCGGTGGCGCCAGTGACGTCGGCCGCCCTGGCAGCGGCAGCTACGTATGCCAACTTCACCTCGGAGCAGCGCCGTGGGCTGGACGCGCTCACTCTCGCGCTCCACAACCTTCAGCTGAGGGAGCAGGCCGTGGGCGGCCACGGCGGCCGAGGCGCGCGCAGCGCCGCCGACGGCGGTCGCGCCGTGGGCGACGGGACCGCCAGCGAGGCCCCGAGTGCTGCGACCACGGGTGCCCTCAGCGGTCATGGAGGCAAACGCCACCGCCGACGCAGCCGTCTACGGCCAGGCCCCCCAGTCGAGCGACGGCATACCTGCCGCGCTCGAAGACGCAGAGATGATGACGGAAGAGGACTACGCTGATGCGGGCTACGTCCACTGCATGGGTGCGCACTGGGCCCCGCCGCATCGCCTGGGTTGGTCGCGGAGGTGCACGGAGCTGGACGACTGGAAGATCATGGCGGTGGAGTACGTGGACGAGCTCAGTTGCGGGGAGATGCGCCGCTATGCGGAGGCCAAAGAGTACAATCAGCAATACCCCGAGCTGAGGAAGGGCAAAGAGGGGCAGTACAAGCTGCACATGCGCTCGCGAGGCGTGGCGACGACGCAGAACATCTCCGAGCACGAGGCCGCGACGCGCGCAGCGCGCGCGAACAAGGGCCCAGGCTCCATCGACCACGCCGCCAAGCGGGTAGCGAAGTTCCGCGCGAGCTTTGACTACATCAAGGAGGGCATGGACGTGCTGGTGGGGTTCGCGCTCTCCGAGGGAGGCCTGCTTGCCCTGCGGAGGTCAACGGAGGGCGCGGGGGTAGGCATCGGCCCCGAGAGCACGGGCGCCCCCCCCCAGCCACCGAAGCAGTGGCGAAGGAGGTTGGCCGCCCGATGGCGAGGGAGGAGGGGGCGGTGCCAGGGCCGCCCCGTGCGCCACCCCCGCCCCTCGAGGAAGAGCCTCCCAGCGACGAGGAGAACGACCCCCAGCCCGACATCGACGCTGAGGACCAGGAGCACCAGCTGGCCGACGCCAAGACCGTGGAGGAGGTCACGGACATCGAGCCCCTGCTGCGGCTCGGCCTCTCCAAGAAATCGCTGAAGCGTACGGCGCGGGCCTATGGCGTTCTCAAATTCGAGACCATGCGCACCCGCATGCTGGGCGGCCTGGGGCCCATCCTGGAGAAGAAAGAGGACATGGTGAGGGGCGCAGAGTCGCAGGACGGAGTCGAGAAGTGGCTCGACGCGCTGACTAAGGAGGCGGAGGAGGATGTGGGAAGGCTGAAGAAGGGTGTCCTGGAAGCCTCGGGGATCGCAGACGCCCACCTGGGACACAAACGTGCATGGAGGGAGGAGTGCCAGGTCAACGCCGCGGTGCAGGAGGCCTACCGCCGCATGGGCGACTACACGGACCAGTTCTACCGTGGCAAGGGCTTCACGTTCAACATGTACTACAAGCGCGCGGCCAACAAGACCTGGGACAATCCCAGGGGGTGCTGCTCGGTGATCCGATCGGATCGCTGGTCACAGCTGCTCTCATGCGCACGGGGGGCGGCGGGGGAGACGGGCCAGCGCTGGTACTACCACTGCGGCGCGCGCTACTCGACCTCCTACGGAGCCTGCATCGAGTTCATAGAGGAAGAGTCGGACCCGCCACGCGCGCACTACATGCACGCGGAGCACCCCGAGGAGGACATCCGAGACTTGAAGGCCCTGCTGCGCTACGACAAGCTCAAGAAGGAGGGGGTTTCAGTGGTCAACGCGGTGGGCCTCCTGAGGTACCTGCCCAAGGTCGAGCCGCTGGCGGTGGGCACCGTCTTCAAGCGCTACGCTCCACACCAGCCACACTGGGAGGGCCACTATGTGCTGATGGAGGGGCTCACCTGGGAGAGCCTGGCCAAGTTCGAGTGGACCGACCTCTACGCGCAGGTCGCCTGGGGACTGAACGACCCAGAGTGGGCGGGCTACAGCAAGAAGGCGCGGAACAAGGCCAAGAGGAAGCGCCTGGAGATGGCGCACAGGGAGCTGGCGCTCTACGAGCGCCGCCACAACCTGCGGGAGGGCAGCCTCTCGGGCGGCGGGGGTGGCACAGGGGTCGCCCCGCGTGCCACCCCCGTTCGCACCGCCAGCGCCCCCCCAGCGGGCGGGGCCCGCGACAGCCAGGGCCCGCCACCACCGCCTGTCGGAGTCCCGCCAGAGGCCGCGGCCATCATGGCCCCTCCGCCGCCGCCGCCGACGGACCCGCCACCGCAGACGGACCCGCTCCCGCGGCAGGTCCCAAATGCTGCAGCCCTGAACGTGGCCCTTGGTGAAGACCTCGAGCGCCAGATCTTTGGGCCCTCAGGGGAGGCGGGGGGCAGTGGCGACCTCGGTGGGGAAGTGCAGGCGCTGCCGTCGCAGGTCTTCGCGGCCATTGCGCAGGGAGCAGGCCAGCCGGCCTGAATGGTGACGCCCAGCAGGTTCCAGGCCCTCGACAGGCCACGTGAGTCCATGCCAAGTTGTCTTGCTAGCCACTTTCAGTAGTGCGGCGTGCCCACAGTGGCACCCCCCTCGCGTGGCTGCACCTGTGGCTTTAGCCTCTGCTCGGCGCATGGCCACCCGTGCGTCCAGCCACTCTGGCCCGCCAACTGGCTTGCCATCTCGGCCTCCTCACGTTCACTTGCGCTCGTTGGCCTCGCTGGCGGTACTGGGGCAGCCCCGTGTACTGCCGCGTCGCCGTCGGGCGCCTGGCCATGTTGGCCTGCCGCCCTGGCCTCCTCTCGCGCCTTCTAGCGCTCGTAGGCCTTGATGGCGGTACTGGGGTCGCCCCGCGTGCTGCTACGCCGCCGCCTGCGCCTCACTTTTGGCTGTAGGGACCAGCTGCCCTCGGCCAGGCGCCTGCTGCTGCATGCACGTCAGACCCGCCCTTGGCTTGCCATCCTGGCCTCGTCTCGCGTCTTCTCGCGCTAGTTGGCCTGGGTGGCGGTGCTGGGGTCGCCCCGTGTGCTGCTGCACCGTTGCTGGCGCTTCGCTTTGGGCCGTTGGGACCAGCTGCCCACAGGACAAGCGCCCGACGCTGCAAGCATGTCAGACCCGCCCTTTTCACCCAGAAGAGGTGCCCGCTACATACTGGCAATGAGGCAGCCACATGGGCGCTCTTCCCTAGGTGGTTGAGCCGTGGTGAAGTGGTACACGAGACCGCCAGTAGTAGTAGTAGCAGTAGTAGTAGCAGTAGTAGTAGTAGTAGTAGTAGTAGCACTAGTAGTAGTAGCAGTAATAGTAGTAGTGGTACTACTACTAGCTGTAGTAGTAGTAGTCGTAGTAGCAGTAGTAGTAGTGCTAGTAGTAATAGTAGTAGTAGTAGTAGTAGTAGTAGTAGTAGTAGTGGTAGTAGTAGTAGTAGTAGTACTAGTACTCGTAGTAGTCGTAATACGAATAGTAGTAGTAGTAGTAGTAGTAGTAGTAGTAGTAGTAGTAGTAGAGGTAGTGGTAGTGGTAGTAGGAGTAGTAGTAGTAGTAGCAGTAGTAGTAGTAGTGGTAGTAGTAGAAGTAGTCATAGTAGTAGTAGTAGTAGTAGTAGTAGTAGTAGTAGTAGTCTCGTACTAGTACTGGTAGTAGTAGTAGTCGTAGTAGTAGTAGTAGTAGTAGTAGTAATAGTAGTAGTAGTAGTAGAAGTAGTAGTAGTAGTAGTAGTGGTAGTAGTAGTAGTAATAGTAGTCGTAGTAGTAGTAGTAGTAGTAGTGGTAGTAGTAGTAGTAGTAGTAGTAGTAGTAGTCGCCCCAAGGCTCTGGGGAGCCTGTAGGCGGGGGGGCTACTGCTGCCATCAAACCGCGGGTGACAGTCACCCTTCCTTTTCTCGCGCCCTCATTGTTACGAACACTCTTCCTTGCCCTGAAGGGTCGTCCTGGGATGGCAGCGGCCGCTGGCGGCGCTGCGGACGCAATTGTGGGGGCTCGAGTGGCTGGGAGCAACGCCGATGCGGCTCGAGGCGAAGGCGGAGTGCTGGCAGCTGCGGGAGGCAGCGGAGGTGCTGGGGCCGCCCCGTGCGCCTCCGCGGCCGCTCCCGCGTCGGCTGGCGCGAACGCAGCCGACATCCCCGTGGATGGCAACACCGACGTCCACATGCGCGACAGCGAAGGCCAGCCAGCACAGAGGCGGTGCCGCATGGCGGGCGGACGCATCACCCGTTGGTGCGTCAGCGCCCAAGCGGCCCGTGGCAAGAAGGCTCACTGCACGCGCTGCATGGGAGCTTTCGAGGCTGGCGAGTGGCGCGTGGCAGGCGTCGTGACACCACCCGCGGGGCCCCAGGCGCACGCGGGCAGGAAGTGGTTCCACATGGCCTGCGTTGATGGCCCACTACCACCAGCTACGGCGATGGTGGGCTTTACTCAGCTCCCTGAGGGCGACAGGGATCGCCTCACGGCAGCCCTGGAGGCCCGAGGGGGCTCCGTCCTGCCCCTGCTGGAGACAGTCGAAGGCCAGGCCCCCACCCCTCCCACCCAGAGAGATGGCGCGGCAGGGGGCACTGGGGCAGCCCCGAGGCCCCCTGCCGCCGCCGCGCCAGGAGCGCACGGCCCAGGCGCGCGGGGGGCTCCTCTGGGGGCGGCCGAGGCAGCGGTGCCGACCACGGCGGACATCCTACAACCGCCACTCGACGTTCCTGCGGAAGCAGGCGAGGATGGCGGACTCGAGACAGGCGTCTACGACGACTACCTGGACGACCAGGTGACGAGCGAGGACGCGTACCACGAGGTGGGCTTCGTCAACCTGGATTGGTGGGATGCCATCGGGTGGGACCGCATCCTGCTCCAAGGGGCGCCCACCACAGCCATGATCCCCGACAGCATGGCGGAAGCCGTCAGCCACGTGAATGTGCGGTTGTGCTTGGCAATTGAGCAAGCCCGCCAGGGCAACGACGCTCAGTCGTCGAGCACATTGACGAGGCTGTGGAAGGTGTTCCTCTCGCTGGACGGACTGCTGTTCAGCGAAAATGCGACCCCGACCCCGACGACGCGACGGGAGCGCCTCCAGGAGCGCCTGCGGTGGATCCAGGACGGCCAGTGGGATGTCGCCTGGCTTTCCATGGAGGACCAGACGCGCACCGCGGTCACCGCGAAGGGCCGCGAGGATCACGTCGCAGCCCGTGCACGCCGTGTCACCGAGCTCGCACGAGCGGGAGAGATGTCTCGGGCGGCGGCGGCAGTGTGGCCCCAGGGGGACATGGCGGACGCAGCGGCGGTGGTGAGGAAGTCCAGCACCACCCGGCAGCCCGAGGCGCCTCGCCCAGGCGAGTGGCGCCCTCTCCCTGGCACTGGGGCCGCCCCGCGTGGGCCGGGGAGAGGGGCCGCAGGGGCGGGGGCCGACGTGGCGATGCCGCCAGCCGCAGCTCCCCACGAGCTCGACGGCGCAGCGGAACTCCACCGCCGCGTGGCCAACCACCTCAAACGTCAGTTTGGCCGTTTCCCCCGCCGTGGAGGGGCGGGGCCTGGAGGGGGGCGCTACGAGCACTGGGCCCCTCTCAAGCACGACGAGGATGGGGCAGAGGCGGTGGCCAACACGCTGGCTCGACTGGCCATCGGGGACCTCCCCCCCGAGGCGCTGGCCCCCCCCCGAGGCGCTAGCCGCCATGACGGCGGCGCGCCTCACAGGCATCCCCAAGGCAACCCCTGGGGATGTGCGAGTCCTGGGCTGTGGAAATGTCACCCGCCGCATGGTGGGCCGCAGTGCCGCCAAAGTCCACCGCAAGGACATGCGGACGGCGGTGGGGGACCAGCAGTTCGGCCTTGCCAAGGACGGATGTGGTGCACTCCACCGACGCCTATGCACGATGGCCAGCTCGAGCCCAGGCAAGTGGGTGGTGGCGGTGGACCTCGGGGATGCGTTCAGCAACATCCCCCGCGACCTGGTGAAGGAGGCCGTGCGCAGCAAGGTGCCTGCGCTGGCCCCGTTGGCGGAAGCCTGGCTCCCCGCCCGAACACGCCGCGCGGCGGGGGGCGGGTCGCAACCCGCCCAGCTGGTCGACCAGATCCGTGGCCTCGACCAGGGCTGCCCGGTGAGCCCAGGCTTCTCTACGCGGTCGGCACCGCGGATGCCCTCAGCATCGGCCGCATGGCTGTGCGCGCGGTGGACATGGAAGGGGACTGCTTAGCCTTCCTGGACGACACGTACTTCGTGGGCACCGCGGCCGCCGCGTTCCGCGGCTTGGATGCGTGGCGCGCCCGCGTCGAAGCCCACGGGATGAAGCTCAAGATGTCCAAGACCCAGATATGGTCCCCCGACGCCCAAGCTGTCCTGCCGCCCGAGTTTGCAGAGTACGCCCAGCACCGCGTCCAGAAGCTCAAGGCGGCGGGGTCCACCCTGGCCTACACAAACCACGACGTGGACACCGACTGGAGGGACGTCCCACTCACGGACTTCGCCGTGCCAGAGAAACTCGATGAGGGAGGACACGGGCAGGCTGGCGGCGCCAGGGCCGCCCCGAGCGCCGCCACGCCACCCCCCTGCGGCGAAGCCTTCCTCCAGAAGCAGGACCGCTACTTCAAGGAGCTGCTGACGCTACGCAGACATGGGCTCTCTGCCTTCGACGCATCCCAGCTAATGCGGATCTGGTCGAGGGGCGCCTGCGTCCACATCCAGCGGTCGCCCCCGCTCACGGCGGCGTGGAGCCGCAAGGTGGATGACGGAGTGGTCGCCTTCGTCATCGCCTTGCTCGGGGTCACGGCGGCCCCCAGAGAGCAGATCTCCATGAGGGTCAGCGACGGAGGTCTGGGCCGTGGCAGCGCTGAGCAGCGCGGCCCAGCCGCCCTCCTGGCATCCTGGGAAGCTGGGATTCACGCGGCAGCCCAGGAGCTCCGAGAATCGACAACGATCGGCCTCTTTCGGAGGTGGCCAGGCCTTGGCCGTGCCCTCTCAGCAGCAGACAAGGAGCAGGGGCGGCTGGCTGGCGGCCGTCGCCCTCAGAGCGACCGCTGGCAGGGCCTTCTGGAGTGGCGGAAGAGAAAAGACCAGAAGACGTACACCCAGCACGTGCGGGACCACGTCACCAAGACGTTCACGGCCGCGCTGCCAGTAACGGCAGCGGCGGCGGTGCACAGTGCCTCGGGCAGCTCAGCGGGCGCCTGGTTGGATAATTTCGAGGGGGTCTCGCCCCTCGCCGACCACGCGTGCTGCATTGCTGCCAAGAGGCGCATGCACCTGCCGCTGCTGCAGTCCGAGTGCACGCGCCTGAACCGACCAGCAGCACCCACCCGCGCGATGGCGCAGCACGGCCCGACGCGCGGCCGCGCGGTGGACGTTTGGGGCGTTCATGCGCTCAACTGCCCCAGGGGACGCGGCCCGGCGCGACGCCACAATGCCATTCGAGACGCCGTGGCGCTCTGGCTGCGCGGGGTGGGCCAGCATGCCCTGCTGGAGCAGGTCATCCCAGAGTGGTACACGGAGGAGCAAGGCGCGGCCACATTGGACGTGGTCTACCATCGAGGCATCCATGGTCGAGTTTGCCTCGACATCAGCTTGGCGGACGAGGTGGCAGTGGCCCAGACGGGGCGGCCGCGCCAGGCAGCCCTGCAGCGCAGAGAGAAAGTGAAGCACCGTAGGTACCCATTTTCGGGCCTGGAACTGGCTGAAGCCGAACGGCCCGCGGCTCGCGCAGCCCTGCGATCGGCAGTAGCCAACGCCCTGCAGGGACAAATTGCGGAGCAGGTCGCCCTGGCGACGGAGGACGCAGCGAGACTGGATGCAGGGGCAGCCCCGAGCGTCCAAACTTGACTAGCTGTGGCCCCGCCCCACTTGCATGTGAGCACTGACGCTCCTCTGCCCTTCCCCTTTCCCGCAGCCCTGAGTGGTCATAAAAAATTTGCCACCTCTGCAGTGTGCAAGGTTTCGTTCAGTCTCCAGGTCGCGCACACAGCGCGCTTCTGTAGTGTCATGCTTGGTCTGCACGCCATGGCGTGTTGCCTCCTTGCTTTGCGCATGTTGTGGTCTCGACACGCCACATCTCTGATGCTCGTCATCTCTGGCATGAGGTGGTCCCGCAGCCCATCTGGGATGAGCCTTCATGCAACCAACAGCACCTGTCCAATGCCGCTGGCTAAAAAGGCGTCAAGAGGGATTGAAGATCGGGGCCTCCCCGCGGGTCCTGGGGCCGTCGGCTGCCCGCCGCCCGCTGTGTCGCCCGCCCACGACGTGGTTTCCTCGCCCCCCCCCCCCCCCTCTCCTGCCCGTCCAGGGCCCCGAACGGGGGCCAGGCCGTTTTCCGCCAACATAATGCACTGGCCCCACGCATCTGGAACCGCTGGCTTCTGCCCATCGTCTTCATGTGTCACCTTTGTCCCGCCCTGGCAGTTGGCCGCCCCATTTTGGTTCGGTGCAAAGCCTCCCCCCCTCCCCTCCCCCCCCCGTCAGCTGTGTGGCTCGTGAGTAACTGCCTCGCACATTCTCTCGAGCTGCACCTCTCGTGCCACCCACCCGACCAAGCGATGGCGCCCAAGTTCTCGAAGCCTGTGCCGACGCCGTGGCCCGCAAAGACGTACGCCGCGAGGGAGGCACCAACCTCCAAAGCAAGACCGATGCAGCGCCCTGTCCAGCAGGTAAGCTTGTCGTAGAGCGAAGGCGAGGAGTACGACATGGTGTCCGAGGCGGCGACCTTTCGGACGGCACCTATGGTGCACGCGGGATCAGCCACCCCCGCTGAGGACGCCGATGGAGGCGGCGGTACGGGGGCCGCCCCCAGTGCCGCCGCCTCCGATGGCGCCTCGGCGATGCCTGCATCGGCGGTGGTGCCAGTGACATCAGCCGCCCTGGCGGCGGCAGCCACGTATGCCGACTTCACCGCAGAGCAGCGGCGCGGGCTGGACGCGCTCACCCTCGCGCTCCACAACCTTCAGCTGAGGGAGCATGCTGTGGGCGGCCGTGGCGGCCGCGGGGCGCGCAGCGAGGCAGACGGCGAGCGCGCCGTGGACGACGGGGCCGCCAGCGAGGCCCCGAGTGCTGCGACCACGGGAGCCCTCAGCGGCCGCGGGGGCAAGCGCCACCGCCGACGCAGCAACAAGGCCGTCTACGGCCAGGCCCCCCAGTCGAGCGACGGCACGCCAGCCGCGCTCGAAGACGTAGAGATGATGCCGGAGAAGGACTACGCTGAGGCGGGCTACGTCCACTGCATGGGCGCATATTGGGCACCGCCGCACCGCCTGGGCTGGTGTCGGAGCTGCACGGCGCTGGACGACTGGAAGATCATGGCGGTGGAGTACGTGGACGAGCTCAGCTGTGCGGAGATGCGTCGCTATGCGATGGCCAAGGAGGACAACGAGAAATACCCCGAACTGAGGAGGGGTAGAGAGGGGCAGCTCAAGCTGTACAGGTGCTCGAACTGCGTGGCGACGTCGGAGGGCACCTCCGAGCACGAGGCCGCGACGCGCGCTGCGCGCGCGAACAAGGGCCCAGGCTCCATCGACCACGCCGCCAAGCGGGTAGCGAAGTTCCGCGCGAGCATTGACTACATCAAGGAGGGCATGGGCGTCCTGGTGGGGTTCGCGCTCTCTGAGGAGGACCTGCTTGCCCTGCGGAGGTCAACGGAAGGAGTGGGGGTGGGCATCGACCCCGAGAGCACAGGCGCTCCCCCCCCCCCAGCCACGGAAGAAGTGGCGAGGGAGGTGGGTCGCCCAATGGCGAGGGAGGCGGGGGTGGTGCCAGGGCCGCCCCGTGCGCCACCCCCGCCCCTCGGGGATGAGCCTCCCAGCGACGAGGAGAACGACCCCCAGCCCGACGTGGACGCGGAGGACCAGGGCCCCCAGCTGACCGAGGCCCAGACCGTGAATGAGGTAACGGACATCGAGCCCTTGCTGCGGCTTGGCCTATCCAAGAAGTCGCTGAAGCGCATGGCGCGAGCCTATGGCGTCCTCAAATTCGAGACCATGCGCACCCACATGCTGGGCGGCCTGGGGGCCATCCTGGAGAAGAAGGAGGACATGGCGAGGGGCACCGAGGCGCAAGACGGAGTCCAGAAGTGGCTCGACGCGCTGGACGAGGAGGCGGGGGAGGATGTGGGAAGGCTGAAGAGGGGTGCCCTGGAAGCCTCGGGGATTGCAGATGCCCACCTGGGACACAAACGTGCCTGGAAGGAGGAGTGCCAGGGTGACACCGCGGCGCAGGAGGCCCACCGCCGCATGGGCGACTACACGGACCAGTTTTACCGCGACAAGGGCTTCACGTTCAACATGTACTACAAGTGCGCGGCCAACAAGGCCTGGGATAATCCCAGGGGGTGCTGTTCGGTGATCCGATCGGATCGCTGGTCACAGCTGCTCTCATGCGCCCAGGAGGCAGCGGGAGAGACGGGCCAGCGCTGGCACTGCCATTGCGGGGCGCGCTACTCGACCTCCTACGGAGTCTGCATCGAGCTCATAGAGGAGGAAGTGAAGCCGCCACGCGCGTACTACATCCACGCGGAGCATCCCGAGGATGACATCCGCGACCTGAAGGCCCTGCTGCGCTACGACAAGCTCAAAAAGGAGGGGGTCACAGTGCTCGACGCGGTGGACCTTCTGCAGCACCTGCCCAAGGTAGAGCCGATGGCGGTTGGCACCGTCTTCAAGCGCTACGCCCCACACCAGGCACAATGGGAGGGCCACTATGTGCTGATGGAGGGGATCACCTGGGAGAGCTTGCCCACGTTCGAGTGGGCCGACCTCTACGCGCAGGTCGCCTGGGGACTGAACGACCCCGAATGGGCGGGGTACAGCAAGAAGACGCGGAAGAAAGCCAAGAGGGAGCGCCTGGAAATTGCGCACAGGGAATCGGCGCACTACGGGCGCCGCCACAACCTGAAAGTGGGCAGCCTCTCGGGCGGCGGGGGTGGCACAGGGGCCGCCCCGCGCGCCACCCCCGTTCGCAACGCCAGTGCCCCGCCAGCGAGCGGCGCCCGCGGCAGCGAGGACCCGCCACCACCGCCAGCGGGAGTCCCGCCAGAGGCCGCGGCCATCATGGGCCCCCCGCCGCCGCCGCCGACGGCGCCCCCTGACGCGCCGCCGCCGCCGCCCCCCCCGCCACCGCAGACGGACGTGCTCCCGCAGCAGGCCCCAAGCGCTGCAGCCCTGAACGTGGCCCTCGGTGAAGACCTCGAGCGCCAGATCTTTGGGCCCGCAGGGCAGGCGGGGGGCAGCGGCGACCTCGGCGGGGAGGCGCGGGCGCTGCCGTCGCAGGTCTTCGCCGCCATCGCGCAGGGGACAGGCCAGCAGGCCTGAGGAAGAACGCCCAGCAGGTTCCAGGGCCTTGACGGGCCGCGTGAGTACATGCCAACTTGTCTACTTGCTGCTGTCAGTAGTGCGGCGGGCCCATAGCGGCGCCCCCACTCGCGCGGCGTCACCTGCAGCCTGTGCCTAGGCTAGGCAAATGGCTACCTGTGCACTCTGCCACCTTGGCTCGCCAACTGGCTTGCCATCTCGGCCTCCTCACGTTCACTTGCGCTCGTTGACCTCGCTGGCGGTGCTGGGGCAGCCCCGTGTGCTGCAGCGTCGCCGTCGGGCGCCTGGCTATTTTGGCCTGCCATCCTGGCCTCATCTCGCGCCTTCTTGCGCTTGTAGGCTTGGGTGGCGGTACTGGGGTCGCCCCGTGTGCTGCTATGCTGCCGCCTGCGCCTTACTTTTTGCTGTAGGGACCAGCTGCCCTCGGCCAGGCGCCAGTTGCAGCATGCATGTCAGACCTGCCCTTGGCTTGCCAACCAGGCCTAGCCTCGCGTCTTCCCGCGCTAGTCGGCCTGGGTGGCGGTGCTGGGGTCGCCCCGTGTGCTGCTTTGCCGTTGCTGGCGCTTCACCCTGGGCCGGTGGCCCAACTGCCCACGGTGCGAGCGCCTGACGTTGCAAGCATGTCAGACCCGCCCTTTCACCCAGAAGAGGTGCGCGCTACATACGGGTAATGAGGCAGCCACACGGACGCTCTTCCCTAGGTGGTTGAGCCGTGGTGATGTGGTGCACGAGACCGCCAGTAGTAGTAGTAGTAGTAGTAGTAGTAGTAGTAGTAGTAGTAGTAGTCGTAGTAGTAGTAGTAGTAGTAGTAGGAATGGTAGCAGAAATAATAATAATAGTAATACATATAACCATAGTAGTAGTAATAACACCCCCTCGCACCGACAAGGAAGGTCTCTCGAGGCCTGAGGGCCCGCGGGGCCTAGGGCGACAGCACGGGGCCCACAACCGGCTTAATCGGAGGTTTCTTCGTCGAGCTCTTCGGGGTCCCCCTTGGAGCGCCGAGCAACTCTGA
Source organism: Prorocentrum cordatum (assembly GCA_963575745.1). Lineage (NCBI taxonomy): Eukaryota > Dinophyceae > Prorocentrales > Prorocentraceae > Prorocentrum > Prorocentrum cordatum. The sequence goes on from CAUYUJ010017738.1 coordinate 225,212, forward strand.
CAGTCTCGGATCAGGCAAGGAAGCTTGCCTCTTGCATTGGCCCCACCCGGAAGCGCTCCAGAGCGCGCTCTCGGGAGAGGCGAAAACCCCGCCTGCCCACTACTCGTGGCGCAGCTGGCCTCGGGGTTGGCGGAAGGCGACTGCCTGGCACTAAACTTGGCACGCCAGGCCCATGAAAGAATTGGCCTGGCGAAGGACCCAACCATATGCAGTTGTGAGTACCGTCTTCGTGAGCAACGCATTCGGTGGAGCTCCCTATGGGGTCACGAAGCGCTGCGCTGGGCGTGGCGGCGCTGCGCTGGGCGTGGCGGACGCATGCGCCCCTCCCCCCCCCCCCCCCCCCCCCCCCCCCCCCCCACACTGGGACCTTCGGTGGAGGTCCCTATTGGGCCACGAAGCGCTGTGCTGGGTGTGGCGGACGCATGCGACCCCTCCACTGGGGCCTTCGGTGGAGCTCCATATGGGGCCATGAAACTCCGTGTTGGGTTTGGCGGACGCATGCGCCCCCCCCCCCCCGATGGGACCGGTGGGGCCTATGGGGCCCTGGGCTGTGGCGGACGCAGGCCCCCCCCACTGGGGCCTTCGGTGGAGCTCCCAATGGGGCCACGGAAACGATGTGCCGACCACATTCGGTGGAGCTCCCTATGGGGCCACGAGCGCCGTGCTGGGTGTGGCGGACGCATGCGCCCCCCCCCCCACCCCCCCCCCCCCGCCCAACTGGGAGCTCCCCATGGGGCACGAACGCATGTGCTGGGTGTGGGGACGCATGCGCCCCCCCCACTGGGGCCTTCGGTGGAGCTCCCTATGGGGCCACGAAAACGCCGTGCTGGGTGTGGCGGACGCATGCGCCCCCCCCACTGGGACCTTCGGTGGAGGTCCCTATGGGGCCACGAAGCGCCGCGCTGGGTGCGGCGGCGCATGCGCCCCCCCCCCCCCCCCCCCTCCTCTACAGTGGGACCTCCCCTATAGGGCCCGAAGCGCGATGCTGGGCGTGGCGTGCGCATGCGCCCCCCCCCCCCCCCCACCCCCCCCCCCCCCCCCCCCCCCTGGGACCTTCGGTGGAGCTCCCTATGTGGCCACGAAGCGCTGTGCTGGGTGTGGCGGACGCATGCGCCCCCCTCCACTGGGGCCTTCGGTGGAGCTCCCTATGGGGTCACGAAGCGCCGCGCTGGGCGCGGCGGGCGCATGCGCCCCCCCCCCCCCATCTCCACACTGGGACCTTCGGTGGAGCTCCCCATGGGGCCACGAAGCGCTGTGCTGGGTGTGGCGGACGCATGCGTCCCCCCCCCACTGCAGCCTTCGGTGGAGCTCCCTATGCGGCCACGAAGCGCCGTGCTGGGTGTGGCGGACGCATGCGGGTTGTGCCACTGGGACCTTCGGTGGAGCTCCCCATGGGGCTACGAAGCGCGCGAGAGGTGCGCCGAGAGCAAGGGCAAGGAGGGGGGGGAGGGAGGAGGTGGAGGAGGAAGGAGGGGGGAGGGAGGAGGGGGAGGAGGAAGGAAGGAAGGAGAGACGCGGGGCACCGTCTCTTCAAAACGAGGACCCAACACCACAGGATGGTTTGGAACAAACTGCTCACTGAGGCGCCGCGCATCACTGCCGCCCTTCACGCTGGGGAACGCGCTCCTGCAAATCCGTTCGATATGCGGCTCTCGCCCTGCGCGTTTGCCGCGCGGCCCGAGGATGCCCTGCGTGCGCTGGCGAGCGTAGGCGCAGCACTTCGCGCAATGGACCATCGTGGAGCCGTCGGCCCCAGGCCCTGTGATGGCCCTCTCCACGATGGCGTGGCCTCCCGCTGACCAGGGCTGCCTCGGCCTGCGCGCGGCGGTCGGCTCGTCGCCCTCCGCCGCGGGCCCGGCAGCTGCCGGGGCGACGGCGGCGGCTCCCGCCACGGCCGAGGCGACGCCAGCACATTGGCCGCCGCTTGCCTCTGGCTCCTCGCAAGCGCCCTCGGGCTCTGAGAACTCCAGGACGACGTCGTCTGGCATGGTCGAGCTCCCCAGCGTAGAGCATAGCATGCTTGACCATGAGGTCAAGGCCGAAGGCGAGGGAGAGCTGGTCATCGGACAGCGCCAGCTTGGCAACCTCCTTCGCTGCATCATCGGCGAGCCTGCTGCCTGCCCTTCGCCACTGGCCTCCGCGTCCGCTGCAGACGCGTGGGCCGGCGCCTTAGTGACCGCGCAACTGCGGCCGTCGTCGAAGGCGGCGTAGAAGGCGTTCCACAGGCGGGCCCTCGACGCGCCTGAGCGGCAGGCCCGTGCCGCGCCTCTCTGGGCGCAGGCCACGGTGGGAACGCAGTCCGTCTGGACGTCGACGTGGCCCGTGCAGAGGAAGGCCGCCGCGCGGCGCGCGTAGTCTTCTCCGCCCCGCGCCATCTGCCGCGGAGCCATGGTGGGCGGGGCCCGCCCCGGGGCGGCGGCCCCCATGCGCCCTTGGCTGTCGCATTGAAAGAGCGACCAGCCAGCGCGCTGAAGCTCGGGCCAATTTCGCGCCCACCGTTCTGCCGCCGGTGAAGATGGGGCCCGCGAAGGAGCCTGGAGCTGGGCGCCTGCGCCAGTGCGCAGACTCGCCCTTTGGGCCGCGCCTCGGGGTGACGTAGTCGAGGGGTGGGAAAAAAGGCACCTGCTGAACATCTCATCGCAGTTGCCTCCAGCCTCGCGCGCCACCTCGGCGTGCGGCGGGGGCGCACGAGAGCCCTCAACACGCCGGAACGCCGCCTGGCCGTCGCAACCGCATGCGCGATGCCGCGCTGTGCCTGGAGCCGCTCTGCAGCGGAGGCACACCCAGTCGGAGGCCATGCCGCGCTTGCAGAGCCGCGCCTGGGCGAGGACCGCGCCCGAGATGACCGAGTGGAGGGCCGCCCTCTGGTGGCGCCCCCAGCCGCTGGACTCCCCGGTCTTCCCGAGCCGCTGCAGCGCGCCCCAGTAGGTAGGAGCTCGGGTGCGGGTAGAGCCTGTGGGTGGCGCCTCTGTCGGACCACCTCTTGGCTGACTCCTCAGCCAGCTCCCCGCTAAAAATCGGCGACGCTCTGGCTAGGTCGAACTCAAGCCAGAGGTCCGTAGCAACGGCCCCACTGTCGGCCACGGTCCAACCTAGCCTGCAGAAGGCGAAGTAAAACGCTGCAACCGGATCTCTGCGCGTGGCCAACGGCCGCTTGGATTGCACGCAGCGCCCCGTGGCCTTGCCCAGCAGCGCGCTCGGCGCGAACACGTTTGGGTCGCCCAGCCAGAGCGCCATGCCGAACTGCTGCGCGACCTGCCCCGCGCTCGCGACGGCGGGGTCCGTCTCGATGCCTTTGGGAAGCAGCCCAGCCTCAGGCCAACCGAGGCCCCTGCTGCGAAGGGCCCCTCCCCGCGAGCCAGGGCCGCGCGCGGTCCGCGCAAGACAGAGGGTGCAAGGCCCGCCGTGGCTGAGCCCCAGAAGGCGGCTGCCGCGGGCGCGCCTCTCTGCGCTGTGGCCACCTTGGCCCCTGCTGACCGCGGGACTTGGAGCCGTCTGGAGCGCGCCAGGGCATCGCCGACACGCTGAGCTGCCATGGTGGTGGACCTCCAGGGCCCGTCGTGCACGTCGCTCCCGAGGAGCCCGCCTCGGCCCGCTCTGCCGTCGGTGGACGGCCACTCCGTCCCCAACTGCTTTGCCACGTCAGCGTCGGGGGCGAGGTAGCACAGCTGTGGACGCGGCGCGCTTCTCCCCGAAGCAGGCCAGGAGGGCGCGCGCGGCTGGGCCCACGATCGCCTTGACCATGCCTGTGGCCCCGACAGTCTGCAGGGGGAAATCATCCACCACGCTGCCCAGCGTCGCTCTCGGGTAGAAGGCTGCAGCCTTCTTGAGCGACTTGTAGAGTAGGAGCGCGGCAATCCCTGTAGCGCAAGAGCATCCAGCGAGCACGGCGCCTGCTGCTCGCAGTGGCGCGCTGCATGCGCCGTCAGACATGGCGACCCTGAAACCTGAGTACATGACACAGCACGCCTTGAGCAATGTGACTGGGAAGTCAGTGGCCTGCGCCTCGGTGAGGAGCTTCTTGTGACTGATGTTCTCGTAAAACTTGCGTAGGTCGCCTGGCGCCGTGCCAGTGCTGTGCTGCTTCTCGCACGCCAGGGCCGTGAGGGTCTGGCGGGCCCAACCTGCTCTCTCGCGCGCGTTGAGCTCACCTCCGATGTACCAGGCCTGGTGGCGCTGCGCCCCCCACTGCCTGGCGATAGGCCCACGCGTGGCCGACCGGAGGCGCAGCCGCAGACGGGCGAGCGCAACTGGCCTCCTGCCACCGTCAGGCTTGGCTCGGAAGACGATCGCCGACAGCCAGTCGAAGTATGCCGCGGGGGTGTCCTCCCAGCTGGCCAGGACATCGATGAACCCGTGCAGGTAAGCATCGTCTAGGAGGAGCAGGTGTCGCGGATGTAACTGGTCCCACCCCAATCCTGCCCAGCGACCGTGCCGCTTGAGCAGGAAACAGAAGTCGTCAGCCTCGGCGTTGGGCAGCAGCTCGGGGGCGCCCCAGCTGGCGGTCTCCTCGAGACCTCCCCTGCGACGAATGTCCAGCCAGAGGGGCAGCCACTCCTTGAGGCAGTGCTCCACAGCCTCGTCGCCGTTGGCAAGGAGGGTGAGGTCGTCGTCGTCGTCGTCGGTACTGACCAGGCCAGCCTTCGGCAGCGGCTCAGGCTTGGCGAAGCGGTGGGCAGGCTTCCCGCCGCCGCTTGTTGAACCTTTGGCCCATGCCTGCAACTGCTTGCAGGCGGCGGCTGCATCGCTGCGCTGGCTGGCCTGCTGCCGAGCCCGAGCGTGCTCGATGCGCCTTCTCCAGACTGCGTCGCCCGCGGTGGCAGCAGCGGCCAGCTCGCACCTGCTGGGGGGGGGCTCGCTGCCATCGTAATCGGGGATGCTCATCGCGAAGAGGAGGCTGCGCAGGCTGTGTAGGCTGTGGCTGTCGGCCCGCGTGCCGCCAGCAGGACGGCGTGCTGCAGCAGGCTGACCAGGCCATCCCAGGCGTGGGTGGCGGGCGAGCTGAGCTGCGCCCGGCGGCGGCGGGTGGCGTCTAGAAGCGGCACCTTGACGAAGCGCACACCCTCTATAGTAGTAGTCGTAGTAGTCGTAGTAGTAGCCGTAGTAGTCGTAGTAGTAGTAGTGCTAGTAGCAGCAGCAGCAGCAGCAGCAGCAGCAGCAGTAGTAGTAGTAGTAGTAGTAGTAGTAGTAGCAGCAGTAGTCCTAGTAGTCGTAGTAGTGGTAGTAGTCGTAGTAGTAGTAGTTGTAGTAGTAGCAGTAGTAGTAGTAGTAATAAAAGTAGTAGTCGTAGTGGGAGTAGTAGTAGTAGTAGTAGTAGTAGTAGTAGTAGTAGTAGTAGTAGTAATAGTAGTAATAATACTGATAGTCGTGGTAGTAGCAGTAGTAGTAGTAGTCGTGTTCGTAGTAGTAGTAGTAGTAGTAGTAATAGTTGTAGTAGTAGTAGTAGTAGTAGTAGTAGTAGTAGTGATAGTAGTGATATTAGTAGAAGTAGTAGTAGTAGCGGTAGTAGTAGTAGTAGTGGTAGTCCTAGTAGTAGTAGTAGTAGTAGTAGTAGCCGTACTAGCCGTAGTCGCAGTAGTCGTAGTAGTGGTCGTGGTAGTGGTAATGGTAACTGTGGTAACCGTAATCGTACGAGTTGTAGTAGTAGTAGTAGTAGTAATAATAGTAGTAGTAGTCGTCGTAGTAGTACTAGTAGTAATAGTAAAATTAGTCGTAGTAGTAATAATTATAGTAGTAGTAGTAGTAGTGGTAGTAGTACTAATAGTAGTAGTAGTAGTAGTAGTAGTAGTTAGAAGAGTAGTAGTAGTAATAGTAGTAGTAGTCGTAGTAGTAGTCGTAGTAGCAGTAGTAGTAGTAGTAGTAGCCGTAAGGGGTCGTAGTTTGTAGTAGTCGCCGTAGTAGTAATAGTAATAGTAGTAGTAGTAGTAGTAGTAGTAGTAGTAGTCGTAGTAGTCGTCGTAGTAGTAGTCGTAGCAGTAGTGGTAGTCGTACTATTAACACTAGTAGTAGTAGTAGTAGTAGTGGTGGTGGTAGTAGTAGTAGTAGTAGTAGTAGTAGTAGTAGTAGAAGTAGTAGTAGTAGCAGTTGTAGTAGTAGTAGTCATAGTAGTAGTAGTAGTAGTAGTAGTAGTCGTCGTAGTAGTAGTAGTAGTAGTAGTAGTACTAGTAGTAGTAGTAGTAGTAGCCGTCGTAGTAGTAGTAGTAGTAGTAGTAGTAGTAGTAGTCGTAGTAGTAGTAGTAGTCGTAACCGTAGTCGTAGTTATCGGTATTTTCATGGCTTTAGTCGCTTTGGTGGGAGCAGTAGTTTCAGCCGTAGTAGTAGGAGGAGGGGGGGAGGAAGCGGAGGAGGCAGAGGAAGATGAGGATGAGCAGGACGAGTGCTAGCGGTTCCAGGTCGTTTCGTTGAGAGAGGAAGAGGAAGAGAGAGAGAGAGAGAAATAAAGAAAGTGAAAGAGGCTCCTCCTCCTCCTCCTGCTCCTCTTCCTTGTCCTCCTCCTCCTCCGCTTCCTCCTCATCGCCGCAGTGCGAACGGGCGGGGTGGGTCTGGCGGGCGGACCCTATCAGGCGGGCGGGGCGGGTCGGGCGTGCGGACCTTTACGGGCGGGCGGGTCGGGCGTCGGGCAGAACCTTAACGGGCGGGCGGGCGGTGGGTCAGTCGCGCGGGCGGGACACTAATGTGTGACACGTGGTCATTTGAACACTAGCGCACCCTGACGGGCGGCACGGGTCGGGCAGGCGGGTCGGGGGCGGGCGGGACCTAAACGGGCGGCGGGTCCATCGGGCGGGCGGTGACATTCATGTTTGATGCGTGTTCATCCCAGCACGCGCGTACCCTGTCGGGCGGGACGGGTCGGGGGACGGGCGGGACCTTGACGGGCGTGCGTGCGGTGGGTTCGGTGGGCGGGGCATTAAAGAATATGGTGCGTAATCGAGGTAACACGCGTTTCATTCTAACGGGCGGGCGGCGGGTCGGGCGGGCGGACCCTAACGGGCGGGCGGGTCGGACGGCGGGCGGG
>CAUYUJ010017738.1:232326-254826 GCA_963575745.1 Prorocentrum cordatum
TACTACTTACTACTACGACTTCACTACTACTACTACTACTACTACTACTACTACTACTACTACTACTACTACTACTACTACTACTACTACTACTACTACTACTACTACTACTACTACTACTACTACTACTACTACTACTACTACTACTACTGCTACAACAAGTACGGCTAGCACTACTACTTCTATTACTACTACTCAGAGAGAAGTCGGAGGGCTTCTGAGTAGTAGGGGCTGGGACCAGTACAGGTCAGAACAGGGCGCTCAGAACAGGTACGGAGCTCCTCAGAAGTCGGAGGGCTTCTGGGCCTTCAGAGAAGGCCCGCCCCCTCTCGCTTCCCCCAGGGCGCGCCGCCGAGACGGCCTTCGTACCTTAGAGGCGGCCTGGGGGTCTGAATTGGCTGGGACCATAAAAAATCGGCCAGGAGGAAGCGAACGAAGCAACATCTATCAAAATCCGAGCCCGGGCCCTTCCCAAGGTCCGTCTGGTGCAGTTTTTCACCCAGGTGCCGTTTTGTGTCGGTCCTGGGCCCCGAAAGCGGCCCATGGAGGCAGGGAAAGCTAAAACCTGTCCGAACCCAGCGCCTCGAACCTGCCCGCCTTTCCTGCTGGCTGGAACCAATGCTGGGCCACCTCAATCTCCCAAACGCCTCCAATTCGCACCCGTTCGTTCCGTACCCACTTCGATCGCACCGAGGCCTGAGCTGGCGGCATCGTGCTCCCACTGCCAGACCCGGCTCTTTCGCCCTCGCCCAGGCTGGCCGCCACCCCGCCCTCGGTCGGATCGGCCGGCGCCGCCGGCACCTGCGAAGGCACAAAAAGCTGCGTAACCAGAAAGTCAATGACTGTAGAAAAGAAGACGCAGGAGTCTATAGTAAGGACGCAGGGTAAGGATGCAAGACTCGTAGAAGTCCCATATACAACTTAGAGCTCCTTGGAACTCCACATTGGCCCAGAATGGGCCGACAAAAGCAAGGGTGCGAGGGCAGCCATGACGAAGCAGCGCATCCTTACTATGGATTTTGACTATATGTTTTGGAGGTTCGCGCGAAATTCGAGGATCGGCGCTGGACCCCCTCCCTGGCGCGCTCTGCGGGCCAAGGACGGCGCCAGAGGCGCCCCAGACATCCGACGTCTTGATGTTTTGGATGCGCGGTCCCTGGAGTTCCAGACCATACACAGGGACAAATGTTTCATCCATCCTGAATCGTATTTTGCCGTCCTGGGGCCTGGCGGGAGCCCCTTGCGAGGCCGAAAACAGCGAATATCTCCGTCCCGACAATTTTGATGTGTCGGATCGGGCCCCAGGAACCGACCCGGAAACTTCGCGCGGAACCCCGAAAATTCATGTTCGTGCTGTCGTTTGTCCCTCGAGCCTCAGCGAGCGAGGGGCAGTTGAAGCATCCGCTGATACGGCGGAACCTGGGGGAGCTAAGGCCCCAGAACAATCCCTCCCGGGGTGCGTTCTACCTGAATCTGGAACATCCTGCCGTGGCGACGACAGCTTTCCAGAACACGCAGCGGTATTGGTTGGAGGCAGCTGAGGGTTCCGAACCGGATAGAGCTCGAGAAAATTGCCAAAACAAAAAATATGCGGCTACATCCGCCCAAGATCGGTCCCTGGATCTTTCCCGAGATCCGTCTAGTATGGCTTCTTAGCCCCAGATCCGTTTCGTACGCACCTGAGTCCCCCAAAAAGGCTCCTGGAGGCCGAAAAAGGAAGACGCACCTTTTCGGATTCACCGAGGCGAAGGACCCGACAAAATGCACTTGTGAATACTGTCGTTGTTAGTATCGCTTTCGGTGGACCTCCTCATGGGGCCACGAAGCGCGTGAAGGGTGTGCCGAGCTGGGGCGGGGCCGCCATGCGGGCGCTGCTGCTAGGGCCATAGGTAGAGCCGCGCGCGGGTCGTCCGCGGCGCGAGACCAAAAAGTGGAACAGTCGACTGAAGGCGCGAAGTTTGGGCGGGCCGCTCCCCAAGCCTCGGGGCGCACGCGGGCTGCGCCACTGGCGCCTTCGGCGGAGCTCCCTGCAGGGCCACGAAGCGTGCGATGGGGTGCGGACATGGGTGGCCGGGGCGCATGCAAACTGCGCCACTGGGGCCTGCGTGTGAAGGTGCGCCGAAGTGTGTGGCCAGGACGCATCCGACATGCGCCACTGTGACCGTAGGTGGAGCGCCCCATAACGCCAGCAAGCGTGTGAGGGTGTTCCGAAATAGGTGGCGGGACGCATGCGAACTGCGCCACTGGGACCTTAGATGGAACGCCCTATGGGGCCACGAAACGTGTGAGGGGTGTTCCGAAATGGGTGGCTGGGACGCATGCGAACTGCGCCACTGGCGCCTTCGGTGGAGCTCCCTAGTGTCCAAAACCGGTTAAAACAATTAGCCTGGCGACGGACCCAACCATATGCAATTGTGAATACCGCAATTGTGAATACCATCTTCACCCGCGCTCCCTATGTGGCCACGGCTTCCCGCCGGAGCCCGACATGCTCAGGGAACGGACACGTTCGTGGCCGTCTTCGCGGGCGCCGACGACGATAAGGACGGCGTCCCTCTCACCGAGAAGCAGAAGCAGGAGAGGGCCTTGAGAGCCATGAGGGGGGAGGTGGCGTTGCACGTCGACAAGGCGGAGTACGACGCCCAGGCGCAGTTGTTGAAGCAGCACAACTATGGGGCCACGATCCTCGAGGGGGTTGTGCCGAAATGGCCGGGGGCCGCCATGCGAACCCTGCCACTGGCGCCTTCGGTGGAGCTCCTTATGGGGCCACGATCCTCGTGAGGGGTGTGCCGAAATGGCCCGAGGCCGCCATGCGAACCCTGCCACCGGCACCTTCGGTGGAGTTCCCTATGGGGCCACGATCCTCGTGAGGGATGTGCCGAAATGGCCCGAGGCCGCCGTGCGAACCCTGCCACTGGCGCCTTCGGTGGAGCTCCCCATGGGGCCACGATCCTCGTGAAGGTGTGCCGAAATGGCCCGAGGCCGCCATGCGAACCCTGCCGAGAGGGTTGTGTCGAAATGGCCCGAAGCCGCCATGCGAACCCTGCCACTGGGGGCCTTCGGTGGAGCTCCTGTGGGGCCACGATCCTCGTGAGGGGTGTGTCGCAATGGCCCGAAGCCGCCATGCGAACCCTGCCACTGGCGCCTTCGGTGGAGCTCCTGTGGGGCCACGATCCTCGTGAGGGGTGTACTGAAATGGCCCGAGGCCGCCATGCGAACCCTGCCACTGGCGCCTTCGGTTGAGCTCTCTATGGGGCCACGATCCTCGTGAGGGTGTGCCGAAATGGCACGAAGCCGCCATGCGAACCCTGCCACTGGCGCCTTCGGTGGAGCTCCGTATGGGGCCATGATCCTCGTGAGGGGTGTGCCGAAAAGGCCCGAGGCCGCCATGCGAACCCTGCAACTGGGGCCTTCGGTGAAGCTCCCTATGGGGCCACGATCCTCGTGAGGGGAGTGTCGAAATGGCCCGAGGCCGCCATGCGAACCCTGCCAGTGGCGCCTTCGGTGGAGCTCCTGTGGGGCCACGATCCTCGTGAGGGGTGTGCCGAAATGGCCCGAGGCCGCCGTGCGAACCCTGCCACTGGCGCCTTCGGTGGAGCTCTCTATGGGGCCACGATCCTCGTGAGGGGTGTGCCGAAAAGGCCCGAGGCCGCCATGCGAACCCTGCAACTGGGGCCTTCGGTGAAGCTCTCTATGGGGCCACGATCCTCGTGAGGGGTGTGCCGAAATGGTCCGAGGCCGCCATGCGAACCCTGCCACTGGGACCTTCGGTGGAGCTCCCTATGGGGCCACGATCCTCGTGACTCTGAGATGGCCCGAGGCCGCCGTGCGAACCCTGCCGGTGGCGCCTTCGGTGGAGCTCTCTATGGGGCCACGATCCTCGTGAGGGTGTGCCGAAATGGCCCGAGGCCGCAATGCGAACCCTGCCGCTGGCGCCTTCGGTGGGGCTCCCTATGGAGCCACGGTCCTCGTGAGGGGTGCGCCGAAATGGCCCGAGGCCGCAATGCGAACCCTGCCGGTGGCGCCTTCGGTGGAGCTCCCCATGGGGCCACGGGGCCACGATCCTCGTGAGGGGCGTGCCGAAATGGCCCGAAGCCGCCATGCGAACCCTGCCACTGGAGCCTTCGGCGGAACTCCCTATGGGGCCACGATCCTCGTGAGGGGTGTGCCGACATGGCCCGAGGCCGCCGTGCGAACCCTGCCACAGGCGCCCTCGGTGGAGCTCCCTATGGGGCCACGATCCTCGTGAGCGGTGTGCCGAAAAGGCCCGAAGCCGCCATGCGAACCCTGCCACTGGGGCCTTCGGTTGAGCTCTCTATGGGGCCACGAAACGCTGCACTGCGTGGGTGAGACGCAGGGAGGAGGGAGTAGAAGAGGGGGGAGGAGGGGGGAGCGGGAGGAGGTGACGCGGGAGCCGTTTCTTCAAAATGAAGACCCAACAACACAGGTTGGTTGGGAATGATGACCCCCCCGTTCCTCCCCCCCGGACCCCGACCGCCATTACTTCGCACCCGAATAACTATGTGTTGTATATGTCCCCCCCTGAAATTAATTTATATATATAGAAAAAACTCAATGGATGCCATTTGGATATACATCAGTACCAGGGAGAATGCCGATGGAGATGTTCCCGCCTTCCGATCAGAGAATGAATGTTTACATTGGGTTTTCGCTATTGGTTTTGGAATTCAACATCGCTCTCGCATTATAATATCTATCAACGGTGCGCCGCCGCCGCGCGCGCGAGCGCGCGCGCTGGCGATTGGCATGTGTGCATTCAGTGCCGTGTCTCCACATGGGGATTCTCCCGTCTTCCGACCAGAGAATGAATGTTTACATTGGGTTTTCGCAAGTGGATTTTGGAGTTCAACCTCGCTCCCGTTGTATAAAACCTATCAGCGGCATGCCGCCGCCGCGCGCGCGCGTTGGCGATTGGCATTTGCGCATTCAGCGTCGACTGCCAACATGAGGACGTTCCCGTCTTCCGATCAGAGAATGATGTTTTACATTGGGTTTTCGCTAGTGGGTTTTGGAGTTCAACATGGCTCCCGTTGTATGAAAAATCTATCAGCGGCATGCCGCCGCCGCGCACGCGAGCGCGCGCGCTGGCGATTGGCAGGTGTGCATTCAGTGTCGTGTCTCCACATGGGCATTCTCCCGTCTTCCGACCAGAGAATGAATGTTTACATTGGGTTTTCGCCAGTGGGTTTTGGAGTTCAACCTCGCTCCCGTTGTATAAAACCTATCAGCGGCATGCCGCCGCCGCGCGCGTTGGCGATTGGCATTTGCGCATTCAGCGTCGAATGCCCACATGAGGATGTTCCCGTCTTCCGATCAGAGAATGATATTTTACATTGGGTTTTCGCCATTGGGTTTTGGAGTTCAACATGGCTCCCGTTGTATGAAAATCTATCAGCGGCATGCCGCCGCCGCGCCCGCGCGCGCGCTGGCGATTGGCATGTGTGCATTCAGTGTCGTATATCCACATGGGGATGTTCCGCGTCTTCCGATCGGAGAATAAGATGTTTACGTTTGAGTATTTGCCGCTGGGTTTTGGAGTTCGACATTTTCCCCCGTTGTATAGAACATATCAGCGGCATGCCGCCGCCGCCGCGCGCTGGCGATTGGCACGTTTGCATTCGGTGTCGTATATCCACATGGGGATGTTCCCGCCTTCAGATCAGAGAATGAATTTTGAATTGGGTTTTCGCCATTGGGTTTTGGAGTGCAACATCGCTCCCGTTGTATCGCATATATATGCGGCATGCCGCCGCCGCGCGCGCTCGCTGGCGCTTGGCATTTTTGCATCCGGTGTCGTATATCCACGTGGGGATTCTCCCGTCTTCCGATCAGAGAGTGAATTTGTACATTGGGTTTTCGCCATTGGGTTTTGGAGATCAAATTCCGTCCCTTCGTATAAAATCTATCAGCGGCATGCCGCCGCCGCGCGCGCGAAAATTTGTCCCGTTGTATAAAACCTATCAGCGGCATGCCGCCGCAGCGCGCGCGCTGGCGCTTGGCATTTTTGCATTCAGTGTCGTATATCCACATTGCGGTGTTCCCGTCTTCCGATCAGAGAATGAATTTTACATTGGGTTCTCGCCATTGGGATTTGGAGCTCAACATCGCCCCCGTTGTGTAAAATCTATTTGCGGCATGCCGCATTTGCATATTCTGTGCCACTTCGCAACCCAGACAGGGCGCGCGGTGCACAAGGAATGGTCCCTGAGCGCAGTCTCTATCCACGCTGGGGTCGCAGGGCGTGGCAGGCGTGGCCTGACGCCAAGAAGGGGGTGCGCAGGAATCTGCCCCTGCACGCAGGGCGCCAGGGCGGTCGCGGGGACGTCTCCAGCGATCCAGTTTGCCCCGCCTCCCTTTTGTTTTCTATAGGCGCACTGCAGCGCTGGGGAAAACCATCTTTTAACTGTCTCCCCCAAATATGTGTTCAACAATTTTTAGACATTATGGGGCCATGAAGCGTGTGAGGGGTGTGCCGCAGAGAGATGGCCGGGACGCATGCGAACTGCACCACTGGGACCTTAGGTGGAGCACCCCACAGGACAAAGAAACGCGTGAGGGTGTGCAGATTTGAATGGCCGGGACGCATGCGAACTGCGCCACCGGAACCTTAGGAGGAGCCTCCACTGGGACCACGAAGCGTGTGAGGGTGTGCCGAAATGACTGTCCATTAGGGTGACGATGCCGGCGATGATGATAACGATGACGGTGATGATGACGATGGTGGTGATGATGACGGCAATGATGTTGTTGATGATGATGATGATGATGATGATGATGATGATGATGATGACGACGATGACGATGACGATGATGACGATGATGTTGTTGATGATGATGATGATGACGATGATGATGATGATGCGGATGATGATGACGATGATGATGATGCTGATGATTATGACGATGATGATGATGATGATGATGATCATGATGATGATGATCATGATCATGATCATGATGCTGATGACGATGGTGATGCTACTGCTGCTGCTGCTGATGATGATGATGATGATGACAGGAGGGGGGGAGAGCGGGAGGGGATGACGCGGGGCGCTATCTCTTCAAAACGAGGACACCAGACCACAGGATGGTAGGGAACCCAAACTGCGAATCGCACTCCCCCATCCTGCTGACCAGAAATAATGCAAGGTCACCTCCTCAGACCCCCAGCTGGCTCCAAGAAGTCACAAACTTTTCCTCTCCTGAGAGCCGATGTGCTGCCTCCGCGTGCAATCCCTCGTACTCCGAGGCGAGCTCGAGCAGCCGCTGCCGAAACAGCCCCGGATGCATGGGCGCGAGGGACATCCCGGCTGCCGCTGGGGCAGCGCGTGCGGGCGTCAGACAGAACGGTCTGAGCCCTTGCACCCATCGTCGTCGTCGTCGTCGTCGTCGTCGTCGTCGTCGTCATCGTCGTCGTCGTCGTCGTCGTCGACGTCGTCATCGTCGTTGTCGTCGTCGCCCTCGAAGTTCGAAGTTTTCTGGCGTTTTCGTCGGTCCTCGGCGGCTTTTCAGCCTAGGGGTGCGTTCCATCGGCTGCGCCTCGCCGAGGGCGTTCAAGGGGTGCCCGGATCGTTCCAAAGGGCCTCCGGAGAGCCAACTTCTGGCCCGAAAACGTTCAGGGGGTCGGACCAACCCTGAGATCCTGGTGTCGCATCTTAGTTTGCAACGTGCGATTCTGCCTTGCTTCAGGCCACGGGGGCCTCGCACTCGATCCAGCTCGCAAAATATGCCGCAGACAAATGAGGCCACGAGCAGGATACGAAGTGCCGACTGCCGGCGCGGCGCTGGCTGCCTGCGCAGGCGCAGGCGCTGCGCAGGCGCTGCGTTGAGGCCAATGGATGCGAAGGCGACGAAGCGATGAATGGAGCCCACCGACTTGCAGCAGCAGCCAAAATCCAGGGAACGTGGCCCTTGCAGAACCTTAGGGGACCGTCCAGCCACCTGACTCAACCTCTGCTGGCGCTCCTTTGTCGCTGCCATGTCGCCTGACACCACACTTGCAAGTGTCTCTGCCACTGCAACTGCCACTGCTTTCACGGCCACTGCTGATGTCACAGCAACTGTCACGGCCTCTGTCCCTCTCATTGCCGCCCCCACTACCGCCACAACTACCACTCATCGGCTCTCACCATCACAACGCCCACATCTATGTCCGCCGCGGTGCCCCCCCCCCAAGGCACGCAGTGCGTGATATCATGCCCCTGTGCTGCTGGGCTCGGTCTTGGCTGTTTTCAGCCAGATACCCCCCCCTCATCGTATCTGGTCGCGTGCCTCCTCTTCCACAGCATCCTCGAAGGTGCCCGAAACTGTCAAGACGCCCCCACGACGGCCACACGTTCCCAAGACGCACCCCTGGACAAGCCTGTCTGGCGAGGGGGCCGAAGCAGAAACCGACGTCCGCTCCTGCGCGCGGGAGCTGTGCAGAGCTACGCCTCCCTGCCTGGGTGGCCCCTCTCCGCGCCCCCTCCGGGGCCTCCGCCAGCTTCGCGCCGTCTGCTAGTCTCGGCCTCGAGCTGGGAGGCAGGGGCGGAGAGGAATCGAGAGGGTGCCGCCACCTCCAAGCAGTGCCCACGATCTATGACGCACGACGGCAAATCGGCATGCCCGCGCGCGCGAAGTCCTTGCGCACGCATCCGTGGCTCGTGCGCCCGGCTGCTGGCGCAGCTGCGGGAATGCTTGCCCGGTGGAGGCGGGAGAACGCATGCGGAGCAAGTGCACCCGCGATATTCCCCAAACGTGCTCGCAGATACGTAACCTCCTCACTGTCGCGCCTCCAGGTGTGTCTGTAATGTGGGCTGGGCGTTTCGCCTGAGAGCTGGTCATCACTTGCGGTCCTAAGGCTTGTAAGTCGTGGTGATCAGACTAGGCGTTCGCGTTGGCGCCGCGAGTATTCGCTCCAAACGCTAACAGCATTTACATGGATCAAGCACAGGTGGATTTCAAAATGGGGGGCCCGCCATAATAATGCTCACATTCGTTTGAAACGCTCTGGCGGCTTCAAGAATGGAGGGGTGCTTCTGAAAATGGGGCTGTCGTCTGAGCGTCGCGCACATTCTTCCCAAGTTCTGTGCAACAGCTTGATGGATTGAGTGCGGTTCCTTTTCAACATTGTGCTCTCGACTTGGCGCCGCGCACGTTCGTCCTAAAAGTGCACTGCATGTGCAAGGATGCAGGGTGGTGTCTTTAAACAATCGGGTTATCGCCTGAACGCCGCGGACAGTCTCTGTAACCCTGCAACAACTACAAGGATGGATCACACGTCGTGCTCAAAATGAGGCTCCCGCCGTTGCGCCGCGCACTCTCGTCTTGAAAGTTTGCCACACAAGTCGTTATCAACATGAGTCTCGCAATAGCGTCAAATTCTTACGCTTACAGCAGTTCAAGCAGAGAGGGCGGCTCCTTGGTTGAATGGGGGGGTCTATGCCTCAGCGCCGCACAAAACATTCGATTTGACAGTGTCAAGCATTTCACGGATGAAGGGCGGTTGGTTCCTTGTCAAACTGGGGTTCTCGCCCTCGCGCCGCCTCGGTATAGTGTTGCAACCAGTCCAAGTATGGAGCTACTCAACTTTCAGAATGAGGCGCTCGCGGAAGCGCCGCGCACATTCGCCTGAAAGTTTCCAACTGCATCAACAATGGCTCCCGCACTAGCGCAGGGCACATTCGCTCAAACACCGTGCATCAACTTTAAGGATGGAAGGCGACGATTTGTCGAATTTGATGCGTATCTCGCCTTAGCGCCGCGCGCACGTCCGTCTGAAAAGCATGAAACCGTAACGCGGGTGAAGGACAAATCCTTTTAAACATGGGGTTTTCAGTAGAGACTTCCTTGAATTGCAGGACCAGGCGCTTCAACATATGAACACAATTTAACAACTGCACGGAAGGAAGGCGGCTCCATTCAAAGTCGGGTTGTGTCTTGGGACCTCCTCGCAATTCATGACTGGAAGTTTGGAAATGCACAACAGCTGCACTGACCTGAGTGCGATCCTTGCTCTGTGATGCTGCTGGACACCCATTTGAACTTATGTTCATACCTTCTCGCATTCCTCCCGGATCGCTAGCAGAATTCAAACCAGGTCCGTTTTCCAAACGGGGCTCTTGCCTGAATGGCAGACCCATCGGGTTCTTATGCGTCATGAGAGCGCTGATTGTAATGAGGAGGAAGGCCGGTTGGGACTGATGAAGATTGAGCTTGGAACACAAGGGGGAAATTGTACCGTCGTTGATGCATATTGCGTTTACTTGGTCCTTCTCCTGCTTCTCCACCTTCCATTCCTCCTCCTCCTCCCCTCCTCCCCCTCCCCCTCCCCCTCCCCCGCCCCCTTCCCCCTCCTCGTCCTTCCCCCTCCTCGTCCTTCCCCCTCTCCATCCCCCTTTCCCTCCCCAACCGCCTCCTCCTCTTCCTCCTCCTTTTCCTCTTCTCCTCCTCCTCCTCCTCCTCCTCCTCCTCCGCCTCCTCCGCCTCCTCCTCCTCTCCTCCTCCTCAGCCTCCTCCTCTGTCGCCGCCTCCGCCTCCTCCACCCCCGCCTCCCCCTCCCCCTCCCCCTGCCCCCCATCTTCCCCCCATCTTCCCCATTGCTTCTGCCCCTCCTCCTTCCCTCATCCCCTTTGGCCTTTTCCCTTCCTCCCCTCTTCCTCCTGCTCCGCCTCATCCTCCTTTTCTTCTTCCTCTTCCTCCGCCTCATCATCCTCCTCCGCCTCCGCCTCCACCTCCTTCACCACCGCCTCCCCGTCCCCCTCTCTTTCCCCATCCCCCTCCACGGTTACGCAATATGAATCACAATCTCCTCTCTCCCCCGATGACGTCTGGAGGATGTTGGGTCCCCCCCCCGTGTTGGTTTTTACGCACAGGATTCCTGGGAACTGGGTTTCCGCTGGTCTATGTTCAAACTCTTGTTCCCGCTGAAACGCTGGCATCATTTTCGGCGTTGCGTTTGTTCCGAATCGTGTTCCTACTGAGCGACTGGCTTGGTTTCCGCGCGTCCGCTCGTTCCAGATCATGATCCCGCTGCAGCGGTGGGAGTATTTCCTTGTATTCATGTGTTCTTGGCAATCAGATGTTCTTCGGTCCTCCCGAATCTTGTTTCAGCTGAAGCGCTGGCCCCATTTCTGCGCCTCTGGTTGGTCCAAAACGTGCTCCCGTTGCAGCGCGAGCGTTTTCGACCCTTCGAAATTAACCCCATAATTAGAAAATGTGCCCCTGGATCAAAATAGTCACTGCGTGGAGCTCCCAAAATGTGCATATATTCACATGGACCTGCCCGACGTGTCTACGCGCAAGAATGTTCGAATATAACCGGGTTTGAGTTGTGGCGGTCTGGTTATGAATCGGAGGCATATGAATAAATCGCAGTAGTACGAGCACGTCTCATGGGGCCTCCTGCAACCTCCTAAGGCTTCATGGGACCTCCAGGGGCCTCTTGGGGCCTTGCCTTTTGGGGCCTCTTGGGGCTTCGAGTGGCCTCCTGAAGCCTCCTAGAGTCTCGCGTGGTCTCCCGACGTTTCCTGGAGTCTCCGGGACCCTCCATGGAGGATTCGTGCGCCAGGAGAGGCCCAACATATAGGGACAAACGTCCATAACGCATTGCGGACTGGAGCCGAAATAGTCGGGCAACCTATAGCAACACGCGTAAAACACCAAGGCCGCGTGCCCCAGGGGAAGCCCAATCTATAGGAACAGACGCAACACATTTAAGATTGCATTCGCGGGGGAAGGACAACATATAGAAACATACGTATAGCATCAAGGATTCGTGCTTCAGGCGAGAACCATCTATCGGAACACACTTTCAACACATAGGACTGGAGCCACTCCTGTTGCACTCTGAGGCCTCCTGCTCCTGGGGCCTTTCGGGGCCTCCTGTTGCCTTCAAGGGTATCCTGGCGTTTCCTGTGGCCTCCTGGGGCCTCTTGTGGCCCTGAGGCCTCCTGGGGTTCCCCGGGGCCTCCTGGAAACTTCTGGGACATCCTGTGGCCACCTGAGTCTTCCTGTGGCCTCCCGATACCTCCTGGGGCCCCATGTGGCCTCCTGGAGCCTCCCGCGGGATCCTGGGGAAAATCTGCGCCCGCGAGTCTGGCCACCAAAGCAGGCAAACCTACCGATAGATCCTCAAGATCAGGTTTCCATGGGGGGCGAAAGTGAGCGCCTCGCTCGAAACATCCTCGAACATTTGTTCCGATTCTGACGGCAAAAAATGTTGAGCATCTAAACAAACAAACCGCTCGAGCAATCCCCGCTATTTTGACAGGAGCGGACGCCATGCAACACCCCATGGCGCCCCTCCTTGGAGGCGCCTCGCAGGAAACATCCCCAAACTGTGCCCCGAACGCGAAGGATGTTGAGCATGCGCGAACGGAGGCCGTGCAACACTCCCTGGCGCCCCCCACCCCCCTTAAGAATGTTAAAACCAGCAGGCCGCTCGAGACATCCTCATCAACTGCTCATCGCCATCATCATCCTCATCATCCTCATCCTCATCATCATCATCATCATCGCCATCGTTGGCAGCATCACTATCATACTCATCCAAAATGCACCATCACCGTCACACTCAACTTAAATTATCTCCATACCGTGGCCAACATCATGACAATCATCATTGTCGAATGCAGGAAGGGAGGAGGGGACAAAAACCTCATCCTCTGGACATGGGGAAAACTCCTTCACGATCCCTCCGCATTCCTTACAACACATTCCTTACAAGGAAGAGAATGGAAACACCAACGGCCCAGCGCGTGAGGTGGATAGGGGTTGGGGCCGATGGGCGCAAGCCAACCCAGCAGGCCACGATTGGCCGGTACTCTCACGCGAAGCACCACCTGTTCCCTCGGCGGTGTCCTGGGGAGGCGGAAAGCAAACAACGTACAAACAATCAAGCAACAACAGCAACGCGAAGTGCCAGTGTACCTGGAGAGACTTACGAAACATCAATATCGCAAGTGGCAAGTGTACCTGGAGAGACTCGCCAGGTCTTTTCTTCCCCCCCGCACCAATCAGGATTTTACGGTTGGAGGAAATCATTCACGATCCGTCCACATTCTTAAGTCGGAGAAAAGCTGAAGTACCCACGGCCCAACGCGTGAGGTGGATAGGGGTCGGGGCCGATGGGCGCAAGCCAACTCAGCCAGCCACTGTTGGCCAGCACTGTCACGCGACGACGCACCACCTGTTCCCATCGTGGCGATCGCGGACAAGCACCCATTGCAGGCGATCCCTAACCCAGAAACCCGAAATCCTACGGGATGGCACGGCGATGGCGGAGGACAGCGACTGAGAAGAGGGATGCCATGAGGCATCTTTACTCCTGCCCTCACTCCGACTTGGAATGGTCAACCACTAAGCACGACATCGTTGCCTCTTCTGGCACACGCCGACTGGGTCGGCGAATTTTGCGAGCTGTGAATGTGAAGGCCTCCGTCAAAAACAAGCACACCAAAAGCGTGCCTGTCCCTCCCTCTGCCTCGCTCTCACCCTACCCGAATAACCGCGACATCGACGACGACGACGGACAATGTTGGAAAACGTCGGGTTGCGCATAGACGGCACACACACGGTCACTTCGATACTATTCGCCCTTTTCCCATAACTACGATACTCTACGCCCTCTTCCCGACACTTCGACAGCATATCGATATCTTCTTCTGCAGGTGCTGGCACATCGCGCGCCCCTGGCACACCGGTCAGGCAACTGTTCAAGGACACCCTCCAACCAGTGGGGACGGCCCATGAATTTGCAATCGCATCTCCAGAACGGAAGTTGGCAAATCGTACTCCGACGAGCCCGCTCGACAAGATGAGCGACGACGAGGTTGTGAAGGAGAGGGGCGTGGAGGCGGCCGCCAATTCATGTCCCATCCTGGATGCAATGGGCAAGCTGATTAAGAACGAGCTGGAGCCTCTCAAACGCGACATAGCTGTGATCAAACAGCACGGCGTATCGCAACAAGATCTCAACGACGTCGTGGCACCTCTACGAACCACGGTCGACGAGTTCAAAGCAAGCTTGGAAGTATTGGGATCACAATTCTCTCAACCACCATCGGATCGGTCTATGTCTGCTCCTGCACCGCCCCCGGGCTGGAAACAAAGGTTCAAAATCTTGAGCACCAAATTGAAGAACTAACGATTACCCGCACAGCGTCACCGACGAGTACACAATGTGGCAACAAAATGATCGGCGATGAGAAGCGCAACGTTATCGCTGGAACTAGTGAACTGTGGGTTCGCCTCCAACATCGCAAACATAGCATGGGTGAAAGATCAATTACGCCAATACGAATCACAACCCGTCCGGGAAATGCCTTACAAAAGGGGCGTGCTTATGAACATGCTGTTCGCCGAATTCAAAGACGTGGACGACCGCGATCTGACTACTGCGGTTCTCCGCAGTTCTGGCGTAGCGCGGGCACGAAGATTTGGATCACTCAGGATCGACACCCAGCCGTACTTGCGGTACAACATTTGTGCAAGACGGCATGCACCTCGATTACACAATCAACATCGTTTTGAATTATCTTCCATACTATGTGTACGTTAGCGGGGACATTGCAATTACCGTCAACGTAACCAACACCAATCTTGATCTTGCATGGTCGGATTCTTGGGGCTCATGGGGAGAGCTGCAACGCCTTACCAAACGGAAAGACCTGATTCGCAACAACGAAGACCTCTTGGGACGCACCGCTGCCAACATGAAGTGTACAGGCAAAGGACACTCGAAGGGAAAAGGTGGGAGGTAGGGAATACGGCTGGGCATCGGAGTCGGCCCATCTACAAGCACAATTTTGGACGCTACCACGGGCACGATTTTGGGCAAAGATACCGTCGATCACAACGTAGTTAACTGTTGTAACATTACAGCCTGGTACACTTGGGACTGCACCTGTTCATATTGATTCGCTTTCCTCCCCAGTCCTTCCCCAACATCATGCCTCCGGCCACGATCGTGGACAAAAATTCTGGAGGTCACGTTCCCCAGTCTCACCATCCTACCACCTGGGGCAGATCACGGTCAACCTGCAAACCTTCTCGCTTGGGCGGAACGGCACTGGGAACGTTAAAGGCTTACGTGGTGATACCCCCATACAGCACCACACGGAAGAGTCACCTTATTTTTCGTCTGGGTCCTCAGGTGTCTTGGGCACAACTACCAATGTACCCCCTAACTCTGCAAGTACTCCTCTGAGTCCCAGCGGAAACATCGCTGTACATACACCTTGCTTTTCCCCCGCTGGTCCCTCCCTACAAGGGGTGCCGCATGTCCTGAACCTGGACAAAGGTACCATACTGGACACAGCAACGATCGATGTTGGAGTCTCTTCACATGTCTTGGGCGGTTCTCCTATTTCGCTCTGTCCTCCACTGGCGCCTGCACCTTCATCTACACCTCGGGCTAGCATCGACGCGCACTGGTATCAATCAAGCGATTTGGTCCCAGCCTCGCCGCGTCTGCAGCCCTCTCCGCTCTGAGCGTAATTATTGAATCCTGGAATGTCAAAAGGCTTCGGGGCGATTCCCAGATCAAACTCACCGAACTAGCGAAGATGATGCAGAGGACGAGCATGGGGATCTTATGTACGCAAGAGACACAACTGCACGGCGCACACCATGAAGCGGAATATGCGCCGTTCTGATGCAGGCGTATGGTTCTCATTGCTCCATGGGTGCGCCGAGCTGTGGTAACTTTCTGTGCAATATGTCCGCGATTGGCAACCTTACGAGTACGTGTCCAGCACGGCGTCTTGGCCATCATCACCGCCTTTGCTCCGCATAGTGGACATCCTTACGACCAACTGCAGGCTTTCTTCTAAGAGCTAGGCGCAGCAACAAGACATACAACACCACACAGTACGACCTTGATTTTTGGCGACTTCAACACGAAGCTATTTCAGCAAGGCCCAGAAGACGAGACTGCAACACGAAGCATTATCGGTATTGGCGACCTTGGTATTTGGTGACTGCAACACGAAGCATTATCGGAACCCATGTGTTTCAAAGTAGTCCCCGCTGGAGTGCACAGCTACAGATTTCGAACATGCAGTTGTTGATGGATCACTGTATCGCAAGGACTTGGTAATTGCCAACACGCACTTCCAAATACCAGTTGAGCAGCGAGTTACCTACAAGGATCTGGGGGTCCGACCTCTGGAGACTGTCACGAAGCACAGCTTCAGCCAGATTAACCACGTGCTTTGCCACAACCCAGTGTTACTATGGATTCTGGATTGCCATCACTTCCTGACGCAAGTAGTGGTGCGCTCCCATTTTGAAAAGACAGCCATGATACCACAGAATCGTGTTGATATATCGTCGGTGTGGGACCCATGTATGGAGAAGGGATTCACGCAGAGTTTCTGCAGCGCCTTTGAAGCATCCCGAATGACAGATGGGACGATCGACGACTTAGCCTTTGCAGCAGAATCAAGTGCGTTACCAACAAGGTCATCTCAAGCCAAAACGCGGCGGATATCTCATGCGAGAATGGCCTTGATAGAACAACGTAACGCATGCCGGCGAAACAGGGATCACCCTCTTGAACGTGTCCTGGACAAGCAGATCCGGAAGTCAGCTCAGAAAGATCGCACGACTTGGATCAACGAGAAATTGATAGGTGGAAGCTGGGAAGCTGTGAAACATATTCTGAGGAAGCAGCAAACAAAACACGCTGGAATACGCGACCTGAACGACAATCTCACGGACACCGCTGGCCGGCCAGACGCCCTGAGATGTTCTTCTGAGAAGGTTTAGTGGGCCGTCAAGTTCGCAGATGTTTCCCCTGCTGCTTCTGATGCCCTTGGTGGCGAACTGCCAGTGGCCATATCGGATACTACATTGGATGAGCTACAGTTCCTTTTGAAGAAGATGAAGCGCGGGGAAACTGAAGGTCCTGATGACGTTACTCCAGATTCTTGGAAAAAAACGATCTCAAGATAATGATGCATGCACGATTACTCTAGAAAATTGTCAAGCATGCGTTGAAGAAAGGATACGTCACGTTGCCCAGCAACTATCGCCCAATCTCCCTCCTGACAGTTGGGTACAAAGCGCTTGCTACAATGATCCATCGAAGGCTATTGCGAGGAGGGGCCGAAGACCGGACGCGCAACTCACAATTCGGATTCCGACCTCGGCGATGCACGGCAGACGCCCTCACGGTGATCAGGCGGACGGTGGACACAGCGACAATCAACGAGGGCGACGGCATACTAATGGTGATTCTGGATTCGGGGAAAACTTTCGATAGACTGAAACCGCAATGTTTGTCTGAAGCCTTGGCTCGCTTTGGGATCCCGCTCCTGATGGCCCGGATGATCGAAGGAACCTATTGATCATTGTGGATGCTCCACGGAACGACGACAAACTGCTGGTACAAAGCAGGGATGCCCGCTATCCCCATATCTGTTCATTGCTGTTCAAACGGTCATGTTGCATGATGTTTATCGCGAGCTACACCTACAACCCGAACCAACCTATGTGGTGACACGAAGCACACGGATAACATCAAAGCGCTGTTGAACGATATTGTTCTTGAGGGGCAGAAGTACCGCATGGAGTTGAACTGGGACAAGACACTACAAATGCAAATATTTACCAGCAACCTCGGTAATGAGACCAACCGGAGAACCCATCAAAATCGTAAGTCAAACTATTTATTACTAACAAAAGCCACGTGGGACACGAGCTTAACCGACAACTGGGTGAGTGCAGTGCTGCATTTCGAGAGCTGTGCAAACTTTGCAACCAGTTCTTCACTTGGCAGACAGCGACGACAACACAGATACACAAGCTGCGTTATTAGCAAATTGCTATACTCATTGGATGCTTTACGGCTGCTAGCAAGCATGACAAGCAGTTGCTGGACGCTTGTCACAGCAAGTGCTTGCGCAAAGTATTGGGCATCCCGCATTCTTATTATTCGAGGGTGTCGAACGCTACTGTCATTGAGCGCGCTGGTTCCAAGCCCCTCTCTGACATGTTGCGCGAACGCCAGGTGCAGATGTTCCAGAAAATCGCATCCCAGGACAACAACACGCTGGCCAAATACCTTGCGTGCGACGAAGGCGGCACCCCGAAAAACCCAACTCGTGCACAAGCATCAACAATAATCATGACATTTCTGACGCTCTCGTGGCAATCGCCTACCCGGGCGCGTTTTGCGCTGCGTGGCCGGCATTTTGATTGTGCATTTCCTTGTTCCGTCCCCTTCCTCGCCTTCGCCTCCCTCCTTTTCCGTCCTCATCGCCTCCCTCCCCATTGCGTTGCGTCGCATGCATTCGAATGCTGCTCCCTTTGCGATGGCCCAGAGTGGTTGTCGTGCCGACGCGCCCCTGCTGGACGCATGGCTTGAGTGAGTGGCTGAGTTCGATCCCGCTTGTTTGTTCGAACTCCCTTACCGCGACTATAATTCAAAGGAGGCTGGCGTACTTCGGCTTGGGTTGGGTTGGCCTCGCGTCGCAGGGCCTCTCACACACCCAGACATGGTTGGCGAATGCTGCCAGCAGCGCGTATAGAAAAGCCACCGAAAACCAAACAAACCAAGAGCGTGCCTACCCCTCCCTCCTCCTCGCTCTCGACCTCCCCAGAAAATGATGACAACTACGACGACGACGACGCAAACGACGACGACACAGGCGGTGGCGGCGGCGACGGCGACGGCGACGACGACCACGGCGACGACGGCCACGCGGGCGAGGACGACGAAGACGACGACGATGGCGAAGACGGTGACGACGATGGCGAAGACGACGACGACGACGACGACGACGACGACGGCGACGGCCGCGACCACGGCGACGACGACGACGACGGCGACGGCCGCGACCACGGCGACGAACAACGCCGACCACGTCGACGACAACGCCCCCGACTGCACGACAACGGACCGTGACGACGGCGGACCATAGAGGCGACGGCGACTGGCCGCTGTGGGCGCCGGCCTCTTCGCTTGCGGCGGGTCCGGTCCGATGGCGCCGCCTGCGCAGGCGATGCCCTCGGCGTCCGCGAGCCTCGGGGCTCGGGCGGTCGGGCTGCCGACGCCGCCAGCGCGAGGGCGCGCGGGCAGGAGGACGGGGATCCCGCGGCGCCTGGCACCGGTCGGGCGGTCGGTGGCGCAGGAGCAGTACGTGCAGGGGGATCGAGGAGTGCAGGAAACGAGCCCCACAAGGGGCCCGTCGGGGCCTTCAGCGGGACCCCGTTTTCTCCCAATGCCTTCGCCTCCGGACCTCGGGCGGATCGTGGCGCCAGCACGCGTGGCTCGCCGCTCAGGTCGTCCCTCCTCTCCTAAACGATGATGCCAATGGCGATGACTAGGAGGGTGAGGCTTCCTTTTGCGCCACGGGGCGCCTGATCAACTCGGGCGCGAGCTCGTCCGCCCGGCGCGAAGCTCTCAGCCCCCGTACCTGGGCGATGGCCCCCCTCGGGAGGCAGGGGGCGCGCCGACCGCAACGCGGCAAGCGCGCGAAGCTAGCCACCGAGCCCATTTTGCGGGGCCCGCGTGACAGCCGCCAGCGCCCCACCACCGTAAATTTGGCGCGGGCGGGTGGGACCCCCCCCCCCAAAAAAAAGGCTCCACGCGGATCTTAAAACGAAAAGGACAACGGAAGTGGGCAGGCAAGGGGAGGAGGCCACAAACGCAGATAAACGTCCCATGTTTTCACGAACGCCCAAGTTTTCTAATTTTACCGTCGCCTCCTGACCTCGGACGGATCGCGGCGCAAGTGCGCGCAGGGTGCTCGCCACTCAGGACGCGAGGAAGATGGGGCTTCTTTTTGCGCCACGGGGCGCCCGATCCACTCGTTCACGAGCTCGTCCGCCCGGCGGCGACGCCTCCTGCATTCCCTCCCTACGCCTCTGCTAATGTGTCGTTGTGAAGTGATCGTGTCGTCTTTCTCCCCCTGCTTGGGAGCCCTGCTCGCCCAGCGCGTTCCGCAAGGAGTGGGCACGCGAGAGGGCCAGCAGTTGCCCCCCCCCCGCACTGACCCGCAGGGACTCGCACTCGCAAGGTAGCAAGCCTTATTTTCGGGGCCTCCTCGGAGCTCGTTCCTTAGAGCATCGGGGTGCGCCCCCTGCCGGCCCCATGAGAAGTCTGGGTCTGCGGCAAATTTCACTCGCAGGGGATGTTGCAAATCGTACCCCACGGTTCCGTAGCGGGAATTTCGACATTGACCCCCCTCATGCGGATGTCATGTCCTGTCCTCTTCTCCGCCTCCTCCTCATCCTCTTCCTCTCCCTCCTCGTCGTCGTCCTCCTCCTCCTCTGCCCCCCCCCTCCTCCTCCTCATCCACATCCTCCTCCGCCGCCTCCTCGTCCTCCGCCTCCTCCTCCTCCCTCCTCGTCCTCGTCCTCGTCCTCGTCCTCGTCCTCGTCCTTCTCCTCCTCCTCCTCCTCCTCCTCCTCCTCCTCCTCCTCCTCCTCCTCCTCGTCCAGAGCACCAGTATCCTCGTCCACCTCTGCGCCCGCGCGGGGGGGCTGGGACCTCCCGAGGGGGGGACCTGCGGGGCCCCCCTCGTCGCCGCGGCCAGGCGCGCGCCGGAGAACGGGGGGCCAGGCTGCTCGCGGAGCGCGGGAGCGCGGGGGCGCGATCGATGCCGCGCCCGTGCGGGTGGGCCAGGCGCGCTTCGGGGAAGGGTCGCCAACACACCCGAGAGACCCTGGGCACGGGTAACCTCTGGTGCGCGGCTTTCGGGGGCCTTGGCGGGGCCAGATTCAAGTGCGCAGGCCAGTGCTGGGGCCACCCCTGTGGGCCCCTACCAAAAGTCAATATTCCGAAAAGGTCACTCCAACGCATGGCTACAACAGACCAGGATGGTCCAGGAAAGGACTGGCACTGAGCGAGTTCTGACAAGGGGCTGGGAGTGAGGGGGAACGAGAGGTGGGACTCGCTCAGGGGGGAACATCGACCTGGAATCGGCGGCACTTCGCCGATAAATCCGCGGTAGGTCCCCGATGGCGAACCCGAACGTTCCTGGGAGTGGCGGGTTATCGGGCCCCCTATCGGCGATGTGTGGGCGGTCGGGGGTCGATGCATCCACCCTTGGGCCTTTCCACCCCCCGACGCTGCCCCCGATCCCCCCCAGGAGGCCCCGAGGACGGACGGAGGGAGGACTATCACCAACAGCACATCAAGGGTTGGCAGCGGAGGGGCCAGGGGCGCGGTGGTGCATGCCTCCCCGAAAGCCTCCGCGAAGAGCCCATCGCGTACGCATCTCGCAGATGAGCATCCCTCGAGCGATGGTGGTGGTTTTCCTCCCGCCCCCTCCCTGATGAGAACCAATGAGGACATACAAAATTCGCCGGCCCAACGGGCCAGGGCGTGCTAAGATCTCCGGTAACTGGTTAACAGTATTAACAGTATTTCTAGTTCGCGCGCGCGGGGCGGCCCCTGGGGGTCCCCCGGCGAAAAGTACCCCGACCAACGCCCGACCGCCGCCCGACCGCCGCCCGACCAAGTCTACTCAGAGATGGTTTTCCTTCTGGGTGCGGCCTCTCAGGCTCCCCAGAGCGCGCTCAGAGTGCCCCAAGAGGCCCCCAAGACTGCCCAAGAGGCCCCCGAGACGCCCAAAGAGCGCTCGAAGACGCCGAAGATGACCCCAAGACGGCCCAAAAGGCCCCCAAGACAGCCCAAGAGGCCTCCAAGACGCCCCAAGAGCCTTCCAAGAGGCCTCCGAAGAGAGCCCCAAGAGGCCAAAATCGTTGATTTTCATTAGTTTTTTCTATGTTTTTTGTGTTCTGGCTTTTTCGGCTTCCGGACGCTCCAAGACGGCCCAAGA
Organism: Prorocentrum cordatum; assembly: GCA_963575745.1. Taxonomy (NCBI): domain Eukaryota; class Dinophyceae; order Prorocentrales; family Prorocentraceae; genus Prorocentrum; species Prorocentrum cordatum. The sequence goes on from CAUYUJ010017738.1 coordinate 254,118, forward strand.
GGCCCCCAAGACCGCTCCAAGACGGCCCACGAAGCTCCCAAGACGGCGCCGAAACGACCCAAGAGAGCCCTCAAGACGGCCCAAGTGCCGCCCAAGACGGACCAAGAGGCCCCAAGACGGGCCCAAGAGGGACTCAGGAGGGATACCGAGAACTCAAAAATGGAGCCCTCCGTCCCAGAAGGCGCCCAGGAGGTCCCAAAGAGGCCCCAAGAGGCCTCCAAGAGGCCCCAAGATGTCGCCAAGAGGCCCCAGGAGACTCCCAGGAGGCCCAAAAGAAGCCCCAGAAGGCTTCAAACATGTCTCCCAGGCGCCCCCGAACGGCCTCTCAACAGACCCCAAGAGGCCCCCCAAAGAAGCATCTTGACGACGACTCTATTTCGCCCCATCGAGAGACGACCCCCAGGGAACTGCTTCACCATCAAAACTCCCCACGCAACGCGTCCGAACGACACCCGCCCCCAAGAGCGCAACATGGGCAACGAACACACAGACAAAAACCAGCGATGCCATATCACGGGCCGGCGGAATGAGCGAAGCGATTCAATAAACATTCGCAGGTCAACGCTGTACCATCTTCCGCACACACCCTCCTCGGTGCGCGGAGCTTGCCAAGGGCAGCGCCAGAGGCGCCGCCCAAGGGGGGTCAGGAGTGTCCAGCGCCGACCCAGGAGATCCGCGCGGATCTTCGAAAATGTATGCTCATTCCTCG
>CAUYUJ010017738.1:259826-324826 GCA_963575745.1 Prorocentrum cordatum
GCTGGGGATGCTCGTAGCCTGAAGCACATGCTGAAGAACAATCATAACCAAGCATGAGAACCTGCCATGCAACTACAACAGGAAGCAAATCATCAAAGCGGCGCAACGCGGTGCCTCTGCCAGCTTGGCGCAATGCACCTGGGCCAATCCCTCGCTCTTCCCGGCCTTAGGCTCACCACTCTCGTCACCCGCTGCGCCTCTGAGAACACGTTCCCACCGCGCGCTGCCAGGCCACTGCATCTCGACCCTTCACACCTGGCGCCTGCCCCCGCCAAGCCCGCCACCACGCCGACGCGTGTGCCCCTCCAGAGAGTAGCCCACCACCAAGCCTGATCGCCACCACTCCTGCGCGCCCTTTTGATGCACTTAAGAATGGCCCCAAGCAAGAGCACCCTTTGGTGCGCGCCCTGCCGGCCGTTGCGCGCGGTGCAGCAGCAGCAGCAGCAGCAGCAGCAGCAGCAACGGCCCGCGTGCCTGGGCTTGACCCGGAAGCGCCCCCCGAGAGCCGCGCACCAAAGGTCACTCAGGGTCAGTCTGATGTGCAGCCGAGCCACGTGCCCCGAGCGGCAGCTTGGCGCGCGCGCGACCGTGCGCCAGGAGCCTGGGGCCCTCCGGCGCAGAGGTCGCGCCGAGCGGCGGCGACCTCACGCGCGCGCACGCGCCGCGGTGCGGGCGGCTGCGGCACGCGCGCGCGCGCCTGCAGCCGGTCCGCGCAGCCGCCCTCCGGCGCGTCGACCGCGCGAGCGGCCAGGAAGCTGCACATGGTGTCGAAGCGCGGCACCTGGCCGAGCGCAGGCCCTGGCCCATCGCCACTCGGCGCCGCCGTCGGCGCCGCCGCTGCCGCCGTCGACGCCGCCGCCGTCATCGTCGTCGATGTCGCCGTCGTCGTCGCCGCTGCGGCCGCCGTCGTCGCCGCCGCTGCCGCCGAGGTCGTCGCCGTCGCCAGAGGACGGCCCCGCCAGCACCCTCCTCCATCCCTTTCCTTACAGAAAACTCCTCCCTGCCGCACCCCCAGACGTGTCAGCGGGGCGGGCCCGGCGCTTCGCGTGAAACTTCCCCAGCACTCCACCGATGGACTGGGAGTGTTTTTCAAAACGGAGGTCTCGCCTCAACGTCGCGCACATTCGTCTTAAAACCTTGCAACAGCTACACGGAGAGAGGGGGTCATAATGAGCTCCCGCCGTAGCGCCGCGCGCATTCGTTGTAAAAGCTTGCAGTGGCTACTGGGATAGAGGACAGTCCTTTTCGAAATAGAGCTCCTTCTCGAAAACTCCTTGAATCTGAAGACCAGGCACTTGATCTTCGGGCGTTCCGCCCTCACTGTGCATTGGTATGTTACACGACGGCAGGGGGCATCATATTGCCCCGTGTGTGCAGGCCCGCCATCCCTCTCATAAAGAAAACTGCAATATGAACGTGTCGGAAAAATCCCCCGACCCATTGGAGTGTCCTCAGCGTGTGAAATGCTTACCCCTCCCCCGACCCCTCCCCCCATACCCTGATCCGGTCGATTTGGAGGGAGGGGGGGCCGCCCGTTTCCCAAGGGCCCGGCCCCAACGCATCATGGGAGGATAGAGGCCCCCACAACGAGCCCAGAGGGCCCAAAGAGGTCCCCAAGACAGTCCAAGAGGGCCCCCAGTCGCCGAAAGCTCCAGACGGCCCAAGACGCCCCCGAAACGCCCCCAGAGACGCCCTCCCAAGAGGGCCCCACGAGGCAACATTCGTAGATTTTCAATCCGATGTTGAAAGATTTTAGCGTTCTCGCCTTTTCGGTTTCCCGGCGCTCGACGACGGCCCAAGAGGCTCCAAAAATCCCCCCAGAAGGCCTAAACAAACGAAGAGGGCCCCACATACACACTGACGGACTCCAAGGAGCCCCGAGAGGCCCCCCCCCCGGGCCCCCATGCAGCGCCCCAAAAGGGCACTAAGAAGCCCCCGAAAGGTGCCAAAGAGGCCATCAGAAGCAACACGCAACGACCGCCCGTTCCCCAAGCACTTCAACAAGTGCAGTTTCTGCACTGATGGAAAGTTGGTGTATGTATCGAAATTGGGCTCTCACTTGCGACTGCCTCGAAGATCATGGCCAGACACGTAAGCTTGTGCAACAGCTACACCGACACAGGCCCATCCATTTCCAAACAGGTGATCTGGCTGGACACCTCGCTGAATTGTATGATCATAGCTCTTGGTGCTCCTCACTACTGGCTCGAAGGGTGGATCCGTCTCGGAGCGGGGCTCTCGCCTGAGTTGAACGCCCATGAGTGCTGGTATGTCAGAAGCGCTTCCTGCTGTGATAAGGGAAGACTGCCAGGCCCTTATGAGGGGGCTTGGGACGAACTCGGGCGTCGATGTCGCATCTTGGGTCTACTTTGGTCCTCCTCCTCCTCGGGAGAGGAGGGAGAGGAACAAAGGGGGCGGAGAAGAAAAGAAGGAAGAGGAGGAGGAGAAGCCAGGAGGAGGAGGAGTGGAGAGGAGGGGGGAGAAAGGGGGGAGAAAGGGGAGGAGGGGGGAAAAGGAGGGGAGGACGGCAACTGGGGACGAGGAGGAGGGAGAAAGGAGGAGGAGGAAGGAACGAAGCAAAGGGGGGAGAAGGAGGAGAAAGAGGGAGGAGCCAAGAGGAGGAGGCAACGACGTGGCCAACGTCGACGAAAGGCGCACCAGCGGACACGAACCGAGCCAGGCACGAGCACGGGCGCGCGCGGGAGCGCCGGCACCTCCCGCCCGCCGCCCGCGAGGGCGGTCTCAGCCGACCTGGAGATGTCCGGGTCCTGGCGGCACGGCCCGCGCCGGCCGCCGCCGCCGCCGGCTGGCCATCGCCCACTAGGGCCATGACAACCAAAGACCGACCACAACGTTGCGTTATGCAGAATAGCGTTCAAAGCGAACACCCAAACGAAACCCCAACAATAATACGAGAGGTACAATCAATTCGGTGCCAGACGAAACGAAGAAGAGAACGAAACAACAAAGACTACTTGACGCGGACATTCTGATATGTGCGTCTCATATTCCTGACAGGCCTCGCTGAAGGATTCCGTCTGTGAGCATGTGTGCGATGGCGAGTCCGCGTAGACGACGGGGGGGGGAGCGACGGCGCGAACGGGAGAATGATATCCCCCCTTTGCGGTTCCCACTTGGGAGTGCTGAAACCAGCGTCTCGCCTGAAACATCCTCATAATCTGCTCCGAATGCACAGGATGCTTGGGGGCAAAAGCAAGCAAACCGCTTGACACATACCCACAAACTGGTCGCAAATCCTGAAATGCCCCCAGCAATGGCGCCACCCCCCTCCGTCGGAGTGCTGAAACCAGCGCCTCGCCTGAGACATCTCACGGTTTGCTCAGAAAACAAATGCGCGGGGGCACAAACAGGCAAACCGCATAAGAAATCCCCACAATCTGGGCGCGAATCCAAGAGTGTCGCCACCCCTGGCGGCCCCCCCACTGGGGTGCTCAAGTAGCACGCCTGCTTTATCGCGGCGAACAGTGAGACTGAGTGAAGAGGAGTGCGTCGGAATGGTAGAATTCGAATCTGCCTGAATGAACGGCGTCTGGGGTTAATCCCAACAGCCCTCTGGGCGTCGGTGGTTTGAAGAGTTTCCTCTTCCACCCCTTTTTTTCCCCCTCGGGGAGGGGTTTATCACTGTTCCCTACTAATATACACCATTTCCCCCCAGGCGACTGGAAGCCAACCAGGGTCAATACGGACCCCCCCCCCACCATCCCTTGCAACAAACATTGCCAACACACACTCTGCCTCCAAATTCGGGGCATGCGCAGCGAACCCGATGCGGCCTCCCCCGAACATCCCTGTCAAAAACGCTACAAAGTACACTTCGCGGCGGCGGCGGCGGCTGCGGCGGCGGCTGCGGCGGGGGCAGCGGCTGCGGCGGCTGCGGCGGTGGCGGCGGCGGTGGCAGCGGCGGCGGCGGGGGTGGCGGCGGCGGCGGCGGCGTTGGTGGCGGCGGCGGCGGCAGCGGTGGCGGCAGCGGCTGCGGCGGCAGCGGCTGCGGCGGCGGCGATTCGGCGGCGCGGCGGGCGGCGGCGGCGGCGGCGGCGGGCGGCGGCGGCGGCGGCGGAAGGCGGCGGCGGGCGGCGCGGCGGCGGCGGGCGGCGGACAGCGGCGGCGGCGGCTGCGGCGCGTCGGCAGCGGCGGCGGCGGCGGCGGCGGCTACGTATGTGTTGGAAGGGCGGGCAGGAGTGAGCGAGACGGCTTGCGGGCGGGGAGGGAGTCTTGACCCCTCCCCCTACCCCCTCCCCATGGACCTGGAGGGGAGGGGTCGCGAGTCGTCAGGGCGTCCAAAACGGCCTCGGCGAGGAAGCCAAAATCATGGATTTGACCAGGGTTGTGGCCCCATTTTGGCCTCCTGGGGGGGGACCCTAATTGACGCTCCCCTCTTGTTTGATCGGTCTCCTCCAAGATGGCCCCAAGAAGCGCCCAGGAGGTCCTCTGAGAGGCCCCCAAGAGGCCCCCAGGAGGCCCCGTAGAGACCCCCAAAAGACCACCCAGAAGCACACAAGATGCTCCAAGAGGCCCCGGCGAGGATGCCAAAACGGCCCCGGCGAGGAAGCCGATCTCCTCCTGATGGCCCCAAGAAGCGCCCAGGAGGTCCTCTGAGCTCCCAAGCTTGCCCCAAGATGGCCCCAAGAGGCCCCCAAGAGGCCCCCAGGAGGCCCCCAAGAGCAAGAGGCCCCAAGAGACCCCCCAGTGGCACCCAAGATGCTCCAAGAGGCCTCGGCGAGGATGCCAAAACGGCCTCGGCGAGGAAGCCACAATCATTGGTTTTACGGAGGTTGTGGCCCCATTTTGGCCACCAGGGGGGGGGGCGCTAAATAATGCCCCCCTCCTTGTTTGATCGATATCCTCCAGAGATGGCCCCAAGAAGCGCCCAGGAGGCCCCAAGAATTCCGACAATGGCCCCAAGATGGCCCCAAGAGGCCCCCAAAAGGCCCCCAGGAGGCTCCAAGACACCCCCCAGAGGCCCCAAGAGACCCCCCAGATGCACCCAAGATGCTCCAAGAGGCCTCGGCGAGAATGCCAAATTATTGATTGCACGAAGGCTTTACCCACATGTTGGCCTCCTGGGGGGGAGCACTGATTAACATGACTCCAAGAGCGCCTGGGGGAGCCCAAGATGACCTCCGAGATGCCTCAAGATACCCCAAGATGTCTCATACTGGCGTCCTCTGTGTGCGGCCCACTGCCCTGATCCAGGCAATTCCTCTGGGCATCGTTTATCGTTGGGCTGGTGGGGATTCTTTTTGGTCAACAGGCTCGCGAGGCGGGTCAAAAGCCGTCCGAACACTAGTCGGGCCGCGACTAGGCAGCAGGAAAAAAACGAAGCGAACGAGCAGGCAGCCACTCAGAAGGAGAGCCAAAACCGACACTCCCAAACCCGGTGGCGTGGAAATCCTGGTGGCGACCAGCAAGTAAGCGCAGCCAAAATGGCGCGGCGGCGCAACCATGCACGCAGAGGTCGATCGCTCGGTGTGAGCCAGACAAACAGCACCGTCAGAAACGAACTAGACCGACAGGGACACAGGTGGTGAGGATTCGCGCAGCGTCAACAATTTCTTGGGTGGGTCTGAATAAAACTGACACTGACCGCCTGAGACACACCCACAGTCTGAGCACGAACGGTCCCGTGATACACCCCCTGGTGGCCTCATTTTGGGGGTGCTGAAACCAGAGCCTCGCCTGAGGGATCCTCACAATCTGCTCTGAACGTAAGCGATCCTGGTCACCTAAATAAACAAACCGCGCGAGACAATCCCACAATCTGGGCGCCAACGGGGGCATGATATACGTCTGGCGGTTCCTCTTTGGAAATGCTGAAACAAGCGCCTCGCCTGAGATCACAGCCTGCTCTGACCGCAGGCGAATCTGGCCACCAAAACAAGCCAACCTCCTGACACATCCCCACAACCTGCATTTTGCTCCGAAAACAGAGGACACTGCGTGGGGCTCCCAATATGTGCATCTCATATTCCTGTCGCTTCTCGCTGGGTGTGAGAGCGAGTCGGCGTAGACGACGGGCGCGATAACGACGACGGCGACAACGACGTCTTTAGTGACCTCAGTGGGCATCTTCCAGGAGAAGTGAGGCAAGCACAAGTGGAAGAGCGAAGGAGCATTGGACCACCAAAGGGGAGAAGACTGGGTGAAACTGAGCATGAATGATCTGGGAGTGTGTGAGTCTGAATGCGAATGAACCTGGTCATGGTTGAGAGTGTGTCAGTGGGTCTAGGTACGAACGATTTTGAGCACGAGTTGGTCTGAGAATGCGCAAAACTCAGAACAAGCGAGTATGAATGAGAGTGAAGTCTGAGTGTGGATGCGTCTGGGTGTGAGAAAATATCAATATGAGTCGGAGGTTGGGGGGTGAGTCCGACGTGAAACGGAAATCGATTTCGGATTCGGGTTCGTGTCGTGCGTGCCGTGCGTGCGTGCGGGCGAGGCGAAGCTGCGTGGGCGGGCGAGAGGAAATCCTCTTGTGGCTGGGCCGCGGCCGAACCAAATATTGCTCCTCCGGTGGCCGGTGGCGCGCGGTGTCCCGCCGGTGTCCCGCTGGTGTCCCGAAATACTCCTGTGGCTGGGCCGCGGCCGGACCAAATGTTTCTCCTCTGGCGGCCGGTGGCGCGCGGTGTCCCGCCGGTGTCCCGCTGGTGTCCCGAAATCCTCCTGTGGCTGGGCCGCGGCTGGACCAAATGATGCTCCTCCCGTCAAACGGTTCCCCGCGGTTTCCCGCTGGTGTCCCGCCGGTGTCCCGCCGTGGGTTGCGCATTGCAAAACATCGCCGCTTTCGGCGAACTATTCAATGCAAGTCTGCATGCAAACTGACATGCAGACCGCAAAGCACATCGAAATGCAAATCGATTTGCACATCCAGATGCAAAGCGTAAGGCGCCGTGGGCGCCGCGGCGAGCTTTCCAATGCACGTCACGCATCGTCAGAACAACAATCACCACTTTTGCCCATTGCTGCCACCCCCCCCACAGCCTCCTTATCACCCGCAGGGTGGTCGTATAGGTATACCGAATACGAGTATGGGTCCGAATGGGTCTGGAACCGAGTGAGTCTGGCTACGAGTGACTATGAGGGTGGGTGGGCTTAAGTGTGAATGATTATGAGTGTGAGTAAATCCGACTGTAAGTAGTTGCGAACATCACCATCATCCTCATCAGCATCATCAACATCATCAGCATCAGCATAGTCGTCATGGTCGCCGCCGTCGTCGCAATCGTCGTCACGTTCGTCGTCTTCATCTCCTGCACCAACATGGTTATCACCCTGGTCAGCAACATCATCATCAGCATCATTATTAGCCTTAGTAGCATCATGGTCATCATCATCAGCAGCATCATCATCACTAGCAGCAACATCATCATCATCAGCATCATCATCGTCGTCATCATCATCGTCATCATCAGCATCATCAACATCATCTTCGTCGTCGTCAACATCATCGTCATCGTCAGCGCCAACACGATCCTGGCCATCACCATCACCATCACCATCATCATCGTCAGCATCAGCATCATCATAGTCAGTAACATCCTCAGATGCATCACCATCATAGGCAGCATCAACATCATCAGCATCAGCGACCTGAGCACCATCATCGTCATCACCAGCATCATCAACATTAGCATTGGCGTCATCATCATCACCATCATCAACATCATGATCATCACTACGACCATCATGACAGTCGTCACCATCATCCACAACATCACCATGTTCGTATCAGTATGCGGCAACACCATCAACATCGCCATAGTCATGGCTATCATCATCATGGAAACCTTCAACATCATCAACATCAACAACAACATCGGCATCATCACCGTCATCATCATAATACGCATCAACAACATCGTCACCATCTTCATCAAGTTCGCCACACTCACAATCAGTACCGTCATACTCATCATCATCAGCAGCCTCATCATCATCATCCTCATCAGCATCATCGGCATCAGCATCATCATACTCTTCGTACTCATCATCATCAGCAGAATCATCATCAGCAGCAACAGCATCAGCATAAGCATCAACAACATCGACAACCTCGGCATCAACTTGGCCGCACTCACAATCAGCACCGTCATACTTAGCAGCATCATCATCATCCTCGTAATCAGCCTCATGATCATCACCATCAGCATCGACATAAACATCATCATCGTCATATTCATCGTATGCATCATCATCAGCATCATCAGCAGTATCATCTTCATCAGCATCATAATCATCCTAAATCAGCATGAGCATAAGCATCATCATGACGACATCATCATCACCAGCAGCACCGACCTCCTCCTCATCATGAGCATCAACATCATTATTGTCAGCGGCATGGGAATCATCATCAACGCCTGCATCAACAACATCATCATCAATATCCGATTCATCGCCTGCCGTCTCAACCTCTGCATCATCACCACCACAATCACCATCATCATCAGCAGCAACAACATCATCAGCATCATCATCACCAACAGTGTCATCAGTTGCATCACCTTCATGCCCATCATCAACAACAGCACAGCCCACATCTTCATCATCATGATCACAGTTGCCTCAACCATCAACATACTCGTCACCATCATGAGCATCGTCATCATCACGAAATCATCATCATCATCATCATCATCATCATCATCATCATCATCATCCTCATCCTCATCCTCATCCTCATCCTCATCCTCATCCTCATCATCCTCATCATCACCATCAGTAGCAGCAGCACCAACATCGTCATCATCGACTTCGTCGTCGTCGCCGTTTTCGTCACGCCTTTCACATCTCTCACTATCCCTCTCACTCTGTCTCTTTCCGCCTGCCTCCCTCCCTACCTCACTCCCGCCGCCTCCTCCTCCCGTTCTTCGTCCCGCTCCTCCCCCCTCCTCCCCCTCCTCCTCTACCTCCTGCACCCAGAATGACGAAGCAAGCGGTGTCCAGGTCGTTGAACAGCCGTAGGGCGTAGTACCGGCCCTCATCAGCCCAGCACAGGCTCAAACACGAAGAAGGATGGGGGGGGAGAAGGAGGAGGAAAGGTAGACGAAGGAATAAGGGGATACGAAGAAGGTGGAGAGGAGATTCGGTTCGGTCCGAGCGCCTCAGCGATCTCAAATGCCCCTGGAACCCCATAGCAAAACCCTGTTCACGACCATGTGCGCCTCTCTTAAGCGTGTTGGTGTTCAAGCGGTTTGGATAATTGAATGAAGGTTTCGTGAAGATCGTCTCCTGAATATCTCTGAGGCTTGTCCATACGTCGTTCAACAACATGCTGTTAGACCGATTCATCATTGGCAATGCAATAAGATAACTGAACATGTCGAACCACCCAAATTCTCAACCGGTGTGCTCCTTGCCCCTGGCCTCTCTTATCTGCGCTCCAAAGCGCTGCCGCAATCTAAAGAATACGCTCCCTCCTGTGCCAGAGGTGCTCAATGGTCCATGGCTCGTCAGTGGAAGGCTGGATATTCCGTGGAGCCCAGGTGCCCAGCTTGAGCAGAGTTGGTGTCACCGAGCTTGGCACGCACGTGCATCGGCATTGTTTCTGTACGTCGCATGCCTTGAAGTTCGAAGCTAGCCATCCTCTCTGCGGGTTGCTCGGCACAGGCAAGATGGTCTCCCGCAGCTGCTAGCCGAGAGATGCCTTGTGCTTATCCCCATCATCGCGAGGCCTCGTCGTCCAGACGTCCCCTCGGCGCTTTGGATCCCAAGGCTTCCTGACCAGCTCACGGGATATGTCTTCCTTGACGGCTCGGGCCACGAAGCGCTGTACTGGGCGGGCGAAGCGCAGGGAGAGGGAAGAGGGCGAGGAGAGGCAGGGAGGAGGGAGGAAGGAGGAGAACGCGGGGACCGCTATTTCAATACAGGGACCAAACACCACAGGATGGTTGGGAGAAGGAAACATTCAACATCCTGGCGAAGGAACCGACCAAATGCAGCTGTGGGCACCGCAATTGTGAATCTCTACTTCGGTGAAGCTCCCTATGGGGCCACGAAGCGCTGCACTGGGCGGGGGGGGAATGCATGCGGGCGGTAGCACTGGGGCTGTCGGTGGAGCTCACTATGGGGCCACGAAGCGCTGTACTGAATGGGTGACAATGCCAAATTTGGTGTGTGGGACGCATGCTGGCGGTGGCACTGGGGCCGTCGGTGGAGCTCCCTATTGGGCCACGACACGCTGTACTCGGTGTGCAACAAAAAACAAATTGGGCGTGTGGGACGCATGTGGACGGTAGCACTGGGACCTTCGGCGGGGCTCCCTATGGGGCCACGAAACGCTGTGCTGTGTGGATGAAAATGCAAAAGTGGGTGTGTTGGACGCATGCGGGCCGTCTCACTGGGAGCCGTCGGTGGAGCTCCCTATGGGGCCACGACACGCTGTACTGGATAGCGTTGGGTTGTCGGTGCGCATTTGGTGTTTCGGGGCGCGTGCGGGCTGTCCCGATGGGAGCTTCGGTGGAGGTCCCTATGGGGCCCCGAAACGTTGTGGGTGGATCAAAATGCCACATGGGCTGCGTGGGACGCATGCGGGCGGTCCCACTGTGGGCTTCGGTGGAGCTCCCTATGTGGCCACGAAAAGCTGCACTGGGCGGGTGAAAATTCCAAATTGGGCGTGTGGGGCGCATCCGGAGGAAATCCAAGGAGGCCCCAGGAGGCCAAAAGGATGCCCCAAAAGGCCCCAGGCGGCTCCAACAGGCACCCGGTTGTTACAGGAGGCCCACGGCCCACGACACAGGACGGTGCGGGGCGGGAAAACAGGAGGCGGACGTACAGGATTAGAAATTAGAGTCCAGGGCGCGGAGCGGAATGGAAGAGAACGAACATCCAGGAGCCAGGCAAGAAGGATAGCGCGGATGGGCGAGATACAACAAACACATGAAACGCGAGGGAAACAATCGGACGACGGGCAGGACGAGGCGACAGGAAACGGCGCGACTAGAGGGTGACAAGTGGATGTAGCCGATTTGGTTTCTACCCCCACGAGGGGCGCTACAAGGTCGAATCACGCGGCTGAACTGCGTGACCTGGTCGGGCCGCGCGCCTCCAAGGAAGGCAGATCATGCCAGCGCGTCCTCCTGCGATTCACGCGCGCATGTCGAAACGGCTCGAACGCCGCTGCGCGCGCGCCGCCGCGAGAATCCCTCGCAACAAACGGACGAAGTGCACGCGCGCGCGTCGTCGCGACTGTCGAGATATGTCAGAAACCGTAAGCGTCGTAGCGAGATCAAAACCGAATGTCCACAAGACACGTGATTTCGCGACATGCTATTTTTTGTTAGAAGGGGGCGCTCGCGCTCTTGCGAGGTCCTGGGGAAACTGCGGGCTGTCGACGGGTTCATGGAAGTCTGCCAAACGAACCTCTGGCGCCGCGCGCCGCAATCACTCGCGCTCCCTGGCGCTCGTGATGGGGGAGGGCACGACCACGTTAAATGGTGCCACGCGGGCCACGCTCGCGCGTCGGCCGCGTGCGTGCGTCGAACTTATCCCAATGCTCATCGCCGACGTGGGGGTCCTGTCATCGTCGCCGGCGCGATCAGCACCGGTGCCCGCACCGGCCGCGCCGTGATCGCTGTCAACATCGTCACCATTATCGCTACCATCATCGTCGCGTCTACCGTTGTCGGCGTTGCCATGATGCCGCGCCCGCCCAAGTCGCTGACTCGCGCTGGATGCGCCCAGCGGCCAATGCCACCGCGGCCGCGCCGGTCGCGCAGAACTAGCCGGCCGCCGCGCGCACGCGCATGCGAGGGCTGTCGTGGCCGCGGAGATGAACCACCCACCGCCAAGCACTTGCCGCAATCGCCGCCGCGCGGGGTTTGCAAACCAAATTGCGGGCGGGGCGGGCGGGATGGCGGGCGGGATGATTGCGCGAACCGTGGAGCGGGCTACTCGCTGCGAACACAAATAATTTCCCCCTCGTTAAAAAAGAGAATGGGCTCTACACCCCCGTGATTATATATTGCATTTTCGCGATGCACGTCACGTGTGATGTTGCCCCATCGTCCATCATAACTATGAACTACACCATCCAAGCCGAGCCGTTACCGCCTCCCCCCCGCGGCCCACTGAAACAAATTCTCGGCGCCCGCTCGTCTATCAAAAAGTACCGAGCTTCAAGAACACCCTGCAAGAAAAAACGAAGTGCACGCGCAAACGGTGTCGCGCGCGCGTGCTGTAATCCTTCAAAAACCCTCGGTTGCTCAGAGATGTTTCGCAAGAGGGGAGTTCAACGAACAACTTGCGCGCGCTCTTGCGACTTGTTAAGAAGGCCAAACGATTTTCATACCAAACCAACTTCGCGCGCGCATGTCGAAATCGTTCGAACGCCCTTGCGCGCGTGCCGTCGCGAGAATCCTTCTGCCCCGCCCCCCAAAAAAACGACGTGCACATGCGCGCGTCGTCGCCCGCGCATGCCGGAATCCTTCAAAAACCTGCGGTTGCGTAGCGATTGCAAAGCCGCGTGTCCAAAAATATCAAGAGCCCATTGTTTCGCAACATCAGAGTACATGTTTTCGAATAAGAAACGCGCGTTCGCGCTGTTGCGACTTCTTCACAAAACCGGAGTTTTCCAACATTGTCACAGAATCTGCCACATGGGCCTATGGCGCAGCATGCCGAAATCATTCGCACGCCCTTGCGCACGTGCTGGGAGGGGCACGACCCGTGTCAAATAATATCATGCGGGCCACGCTGGCGCGTCGGCCGCGCGCGCATGTCGAGCTCTTTCCAAAACTTTCATCACCGACGCGACGACGCCGTCATCGTCGCCGGCGTGATCAGCATCGTCGCCCGCACCGGCCGCGCCGTGATCGCTGTCAACATCGTCACCATTATCGCTACCATCATCGTCGCGTCTACCGTTGTCGGCGTTGCCGTGATGCCGCGCCCGCCCAAATCGCTGACTCGCACTGAAATGCCCGCCGGGATGTGCCCAGCGGTCAGCGCCACCGCGGGCGCGTCGGTCGCGCCAAACTAGCTGTCCGGTGCGCGCGCGTGCTTGGGTTGGCGCAGTCGCAAAGGATGGACCTCACAACGCCCAGCACTCATCCCAATCGCCGCCGCATGGGTTTTGCAAACTACATTGCGGGTGGGTGGGTGGGATGTTTGCAAGAGCATGGGATGTGTCAAGTCGTTTGTAAAAGTTATTTGCTCGCTTGCTCCGCATAGTTCGCACAACATACGTTGCGCGATATAGGTTGCACTTCGTGCATCGCACAACGTAGATCACAAACATATATTGCACAGCATCTATTGAACAACATAGATCGCATCGCGTATATAGCAAACGTATATCACAGTGCATTTTTGCATATTGCACCACGTAGGTTGCACAACATGTTTTCCTTTAAATAAATTCTCCTTTCTTAAAAGAAAATAAACTCTACCGCCCCACCCGGACTTATCGCTCCCCCCTGGGATAATCTGATTTCGTATATTTTCTGCACACTCGTCCATCCTAAATATGAAATCGTACCATCCCAGGCAGGCCGGGTTCCCAACCCTGAGGTTCCCTCGTAAAAAAACACTATGCGGTGACATTTTTGTTCTGACATAACACTTTTTCGCGAATCCCTTGCAACAGGTGGGACGAAGTGCACACGCGCGCGTCGTCGCGCGCGCATGCCGGAATCCTTCAAAAACCTTCGGTGCCGGAAGGATTTCGCAATCGAGTTTCCAAAAAACATACAAAAACACATGGTTTCGCAACACGGATTTGCTAAAAAAGCTTCCGCGCGTGCTCTTGCGAAATCTTCAGAAAACCATCGGTTTGCTGAGACTTTCACAAAATGCTACCAAACGGGCTTCGCGCGCGCGCATGTCGAAATCTGTCACACGCCCTTGCGCGAGTGCCGTCGCGAGAATCCTCTGCAAAAACTAGGACGAAGTGCAGACGCGCGCGTCGTCGCGGGCGTATGCCGAGAACCTTGAAAACCCATCGGTTTCGGAAGGACTTCAAAATCGTGCGCCCAAAAAACATACAAAAACCCAGGGTTTCGCAACACGGGTTTTCAACAAAAGCGTGCGCGCGCGCTCTTGCGTCGTCGTCGTCGTCGTCGCCTACGTCGTCCTCTTCGTCGTCGTCGTCCTCTTTGGCGTCGTGGTCGTTTCCGTCGTCGTTGTCGCCGTGGTCGTCCTTCCTCCTCCTCCCTCGTTGTCGTCGTCGTCCGTCGTCGGCGTCTCGTCGTCGTCCCTCCTATTTCGTCGCCGTCGTCGTCGTCGTCGTCGTTGTCGTCGTCGTCGTCTTCCCTCCTCCCTCGTCGTTGCCGTCGTCGGCGTCGCCGTCCTTCCTCCTTCTTCGTCGTTCGCGTCGTCGCCGTCCTCCCTCCTCCCTCGTCGTTGTCGTCATTGTCGCCGTCGTCGTCCTCCCTCCTTCCTCGTTGTCTTCGTTGGCGACGTCGTCGCCGTCTTCGTCGTCGTCGTCGTCGGCGGCGTCGTTGTCGTCAACGTCGTCGTCGACGTCGGCGTCGTCGTCGTCGACGCCGTCGTCGTCGTCGTCGTCGGCGTCGTTGACGTCGTCGTCGTCGGTGTCGTCGTTATTGTCGTCGTCGGCGTCGTCATCGTCGTCGTCGTTGTCATCGTCGTCGTCGACGGCGTCGGTGTCGTCGTCGTCGTCGGTGTCGGTGTCGTCGTCGTCGTCGTTGTCGGCGTCGTCGAAGTCGTTGGAGACGTCGTCGGTGTCGTCGTAGTCGTTGTCGGCGGCGTCATCATCGTCATTGTCACTGTCGTCGTCGGCGTCGCTGTTGTTGCCAAGTGCCATGTGGTACCCACCGTCACGGTCTTAAGAGATTTTGCAAACCACGTTTCGGGTGGGTTGGTGGCATGTTTGCGCGAGCAGTGGAGTGGACAACTCACTGCGAACAGAAATTAATTCCACAGCATAGATTGTAACACGCAGCCTGCGCCGCAGAAACTACACACCACGTGGGTAGCAACCTAAATTGCTCCGCATAATGTGCGCAAAATAAATTACTAGAAACACATTACATTGTTTGGGGTCCACTGTGGCAGAAATGTTCTGCACATTTCGAAGGAGGCGCTGAGGCCAACTCCGTGAGACAGGCGTGATACCATGGGGGTACAATTTGAACCACGCAGCCAAAAGTGTGCACCAGATGGTGAGGATTGAAAGCGAACGCTTAGCACGTCGCCCTCATCGTCACCCTCGTCGTTATGAATCGCCGTGGTCGCCCTCGTCGTCATCTTCGTCGTCGTCGTCGCTCTCGTCGTCGTCGCCCTTGTCGTCTTCGTCGCCACCGCCAACATCGCCGCCCTCGTCGTCGCCCTCGTCGCCATCCTCGTCGTCGTCGTCGCTCCCGTCGTCGGCGCCCCCGTGGTCGTTCCCCTCCCCCTCCCCCTCCCCTTCCTCCTTGTCGCCTTCCTCGTCACCCTCCTCATCGCCTTCCTCGTCGCCCTCGACGTCGCCCTCATCTCGTCGTCCTCCTCCCCTTCGTCGCCGCAGTCGCCGTGTTCTCTGCTCCTACCCACCCCCCCCGCAGCGGCGGTCGCCTCCGGAGCGGACGCGGGGAACAGCGTGGTCGACCACCTCAGCACCTGCGAGGGAGGGAGTGGCCGGACGTTGGCGGGATTGGGTTTGATGGGACCTGGTTTGGTGATGTGTGGGGGACGCTCCCCCCCGGCCTGGAACTGCCGTCACCCGAAGAACCACAAGACGGCAAACTTGGTTTAGTAGTTCTGGAAAATGTTCCGGGCTTCAGGTCTCAATCACGAGCTGGCTCCACTTACCCGGGGTCCTGGCTATATCCTAAGGGGGGGCGATCGAGAATCGAGGATCGGCGACTCAGGGCCCGCTTTTGGCGGGCCTCCGGGGGCGCCTTCGTCGCCACGGCCGGATTCCACTCGAGACTCTGTCCCTGAACGTAGGCGGCGAGCCCAGGGGGGAAGTGAGAGGGCGCGGGACTTCTCAGAAGGCTCGAAGGCCTCGGACCTTCCGAGACGTCTCTTGAGACTTTCCTGGCGACAGCAGACTTTTCAGCAGAAGGCCAGAGGCCGGAGGGCTCCTGAGAAGCCCCGCCGCCTTCTGAGAAGGCGTCCTCCTCCTCACTTCGCACCCTCGCTCGCCGCCTAGGACGCACCCCTGGGTGGGCCTGGGGGTCGACCGGGTCGACCTCTGACTCCCGAAGCAGGGCAGGACCTCTGGCGACTCGAGAGGATCGCGCTGGAGGCTGTTCGCCAGTGTAGGCATCTGGCGGCCACTTTCAGGCACCAGGGCCGTCAGAAAAAAGATGGGTGGGCTTCAGACAGGCCTGAGCAGGAGCAAATCGCGGAATCGAATCGGATGGGGAACGGATCGGATCGCCAGCGAATCGTCCAACAATGGATCGAGATCGCATCGCCGCGCCCGGCTCTGGCTGGTGGCCCCTTTCGACGCCGGTTACTCGAAGAGAACGGGATTGGATCGGAACCGCGGCCCCAGCCAGAGAATCGGACCGCATGGAGTCGGAGCACGGGCGGCCCCGTCGGACCTCCCTGGGGGGGGGGGCACGCCGCGAGCAAGATCGCCGCGACGCAGGCCCGAGACGTCCTCCGCCTCTGCTGGCCCAGGACCAGGGTGGGCGTGCGTCCCGCGCTCCCCGACAGGAGTCCCTGACATCCTCTCGGTGGAGACAGCACGACGGGGGGTCCTGCTGCTGGGTTGCTCTGCTCCCTCCCTTTGACCTCTGGAAGCCCTCAGCGAACCCAGGGACCATCAAAAAACTGCTCAGGATGAGACGCCGGTCCTTAGGAAGAGGTCCAGATCTGTGGGGAGCCAAGTTGTGGAAAACCACAACGGAGGATGTCTGGGGGGCAGGAGGATGGAAGGGTAGGGTGCGGCCAGCAGGAGGCCCCCAGTGAAGAAGATCGCGGCACAAGAGCAGCGGTCTACTCAGGAGACAACACCGCCTGCGGCCACAACCAGCATCCACCTCCGCCGCCTCCTCCGCCCTTCCTGTCCCACGCTAACCAAACCACCAATGCAAACTAAGAAACAAACAAAGAAACAAACAGACAAACAAACAAACAAACAAACACTGTCCGAGGTCCTCGCGGATTTCTGGGCTCGGGGACGGCTCCCCCCCCGGCACCCCGAGCCATCCCCTGGCGCGCTCGCGCCAGGGCAGGGGTGTGTGGAGGGGGGGGGGAGTCTCGCGCCGACCACGCCTCCGCGCGAACCTCCGAACGCTCTTGTGTGTGCAGTTCCTGTGAAATTCGATATTCGATACCCTGCCTTCGCACCCTCGCTGGCTGCGCTCCCCCCACCCGCCCTCGTCTGCTTCACGCCAGGGGGGCGGGGGGGCGAACCCAGGCGCGCAAGCCGCCGCTATCGCGTCGCACTCAGCGGTACAGAACCCCAGTGGGCTGCGGGGAGGGGGCCTCGCGGCGCACGACCGCCTTCGGGGTGGTCACCAGGCGGTCGAGCAGGGGGACGAACTGGCGGTACTCCTCCTCGGGGTCGAAAGGTGGGAGGGGGAGGGCGGGGGGGGGGAGCGCGGAAGGCGAGGGGGAGGGAGGGGAGGGGAGGGGAGAGGGGACGACGACGACGACGACGACGAGGACGACGACGAGGGGGACGCGCGCGCTCGCGGAGTCGAGCGCGACAGGGCCTGCCTCACGCGGCCCCTCGCGAGCGGCGTCGCGGCCGCAGGGTGGCCGTTGGGCAGACCCTCTTCCTGGCTGGGCGGACCCGGGAGCGAGCTCCCAGGCGACACTCCTGGCAGCAACGCCAGAAACGCGATAACTGCCGGGAGCGAGCGGGCACGCCAGGAATGATGCTACCGGCAAGCTTCCTGGTAACAGCGCTGGACACGCGGTGCGCGCTGGACGAGAGGGCACGATTTGAGCCGGCTGCCTGGCAGTAAGGCCTGGAGTTGGCTTCCTGGCAGCTGCGCTGGCAGCGAACAGTGCGCCGCACACGTGCGTTCACGCTCGGGAAGCTCACAAGAGCTGTCGAGAGGGACACGGTACGGACACAGCCCCAAGGCACCTGCACTGTAGGAGGTAGTGACAAGAAGACATTAAGAACCCTCCAGGCAAGCCTAATCGGAGAACAACACCGGCATCGCGAAATGCGCCGCAAGCGAGTGGGCACGCCCGGAGCGAACCTCCTGGCAGACCTCCTGGCAACAACGCCGGCAACACGATGTGCGCCGCAAACGAGCGGGTACGCTGGGAATGAGCTTCCTTCCTGGCAACAGCGCCAGCAACGCGACGGCTGCCAGAAGCGACAGGAGGGCCCGCTTGGAGCCTCCTGGTAACCTTGCCCAAAGCAACGCTGGCGTCAAAGGTGCGCTGGACGCGAACGGGCACACTTGGAGTGGGCTTCCTGGCAGCCACGCTCGTGACGCGATGGCTGCCAAGAAAGAGCGGGCACGCCTGGCGTAAGTTTCCTGGCCGCTACGCGGTCAGCGGCAGAGAGTTCGCCGCAAGCGAACGCTCTCGAGGACCACGGGAGGCTCACGGGCGGGAGGTCACCACTCCAGGGCACCTGTCTTTGAGAGGAACGAGCGCAACTGGCAAGAATCCTCTGGGCAAGCCTGGTCAGAGAACAGAGGCTGCCCGGAAGCAACAAAGAGCAACAAAGAGCACAAGCCTCGCGGGCCTGTGTTCGCCATGTGCCTGGCCCGCGAGCGAGCACGCTTGGAGTGAGCTTCCAGGCAGTTGCGCTTGTCACGCGATGTGCATCTCGAGCGAGCGGGCACGCTCGGAGTGAGCTTCTGGGCAGCAACGCTCCAGCCTCGAGAAGGCGCGCTTGGAGTGAGCTTCCTGGCAGCTACGCTAGCCCCGCGACGTAGGCCGCGAGCGAGCGGGCACGCATGGAAAGCCAACAGGAGTCTCATGGGAGGGGCACGGGAGTGACACTGCGAGCTAGCAAGCCTGGGAGCTGGCAAGCAAGCCTGGGAGCTGGCAGCAAGCATCTGGGCAGGCCTAGCGAGCAAAAAACACCCCAACCACGCCGGTGCCGTCGCATGTCGGGGACCATGGCCAAGACTGCTTGCGGAAACATCATTTCACTCTTGGTCACTGTCGATCTCGGTCAGTCGTAAATCATCCTTGCCAACAGGCGACGTCCGGCTTGGACCATGACCAAAATCGGCATCGTCAAGATCACGCGACGTCTTGGTCATGGCTCCCGTGCTTCTTTCATTGGCTTTCCTCGATCCCACGGGACCCGCTCTCACTTCCGCCAGCCGCCGCCACGCTCCCGCCAGCGACACCACCGTTCTGCTCTGCCTCCGCTGGCCTCTGCCGGCGCCAGCCAGGGGGGGGGGGCGGTCAGCCCGTCGCCGCCCTCGGCGACGAGGCCTTCGTGTCCCAGAAGGGCTCGCACGGGATCGAGCCCATCCTGGCTGCGGCCTTCGCGGACCCAGGCGCGAGTCGTCGAGGCGCCTCTGTATCGGCGCACTTTCGGGTGGACGCACACGGCGAGACGCACTGCAACATTCTGGAGGAGGCCTCACTCTAGTCCACCTCGCTTTCCCTGGTGGTCATTCTCCTCTTCCTCCTCCTGGTCACCGCCCTCTTCATCCACCTCTTCCTCCATGGGCGCAGGGCAGAGCCAACCTGTGTACACCTAGAGCACTTCGAGCGGCATAGATTTGCAAAAGGGAAGCATCTGGCTCACCGCAGGCTGGGGCGCCAGGAAGCTTTGCACACATCTCATTGAGGCCAGAACAACAAGTGCGGCCGCAATAACCACTACTACCAATGCCAACAACCAGCCTCTTCGTCTTGCTCAACATCGTCATCCTCTGTACCCTCATTCCCCCTCACCTCCTTCTCCCTGTTTGTGGCCCGATCGCGTGCTGTCGACCATGACTATCTCCGATACCACAACACCATGGGAACAGAACCGACAGGCACATATTAGCAAAGCTGGTCCTCATCACCTCCCCCTTTTTCTTCTCCTCCACTTGCAGGCGACGATGGGGTCTAATAGCTCTGGGTGGAGCAATACATGCATCCAGGAACACCGATTGTCCATGTCTTTATCGGGAGGGATACGTGTAATGCTAGCCCCTGGGCGTTTCGCCCCCATGGTCGCCTCCGATCCTCCTCCTCCTCCTCCTCCGCAGCAGCAGCAGCAACAGCAGCTGCAGTACAAAGCAGCAGGGTCCTCGATGGCGCCGACCATGCAGGAGACCAGTCCACTGAGCGCCTCTCCCCAGCCCGCCCTCCCGCGCATCCTCCAGCTGGCGCGCCCAACAGCCCGCTTCTGCGGAGCTGG
Source organism: Prorocentrum cordatum (assembly GCA_963575745.1). Classification (NCBI taxonomy): domain Eukaryota; class Dinophyceae; order Prorocentrales; family Prorocentraceae; genus Prorocentrum; species Prorocentrum cordatum. The sequence goes on from CAUYUJ010017738.1 coordinate 280,072, forward strand.
TGGAAGCCTGGTGGCCTGCGCTTGCGCTGACTGGCCGTGATTCCACCGAATGCCTGACTCCACTGAGGGGACAAATTGATGAGGGGGGACCGACCGGCTCAGCAGGGGGGGAGATCTCGACCTGGAATCTGCGATACATCGCCGACAAAACGGCGATACGACCCCCACAGCGAAACCGCAAGGTCCTGGGCGCGGTGGGCTATCGGGCCCCTATCGGAGATCTGTGGGCGACTTGGGCCGATGCATCCCCACCTCAGTCTATCCTCCCCTAGCGTTGCCTCTGACCCGCGCCCACCCGTGCGAAGCCACGCTGGGCATCCCGCTACACATGAGGAAAGGACAAACGACAACTGCGGCGGCGGAGAACGACGGCGACGGCGACGGCGACGGCGACGGCGACGGCGGAGACCACAGCCACGACGACGACGACGCGAGAACCAGGAGTGGACGAGGAGCCGAGCCGAGCCGATACCGGACGACCACGGACCGCCGAAGAGGCCCCAGCCTCCGGGGGAGGCGCCCGCCCTGCGGCGCCTCCAGGATGTCTTGCGCCGCGGAGTCGTTCATGGCCAGCAGCGCGAGCATCCGTGGGGCGCCTCGCCTGCGCCCCGATGCCGCCCGCCTCCGAAGGCAGCCTCGACGACGACCTCCTCCGACTGGTTCCGAGCATGTTCGAACCTCCGCCCACTTTGGAGTACCTCGACACTCTGGCACCCGATGACCTCTGACCTCCCACTACTTCCGACGGCTTTCGAAAAAAAAGGATGACGACGATGGCGACGACCAGCATGATGAACATCCACTAAAAATCCGCCGACGCATTTGGGGATCACTGGGCATGCGGGACTGTTCCCCCCTAGAACCACCCCCTCAGGGGACGCTAACAGAGCAGGGAATTCGCCCCTAACCCCACACCCACCGTTCGACGACCCCCGTCCCATCTCCCCGGGCTCCCTGTGGAGCCCCAAGACAGCCCCGGAGACCTCCCAAGAGGCCCCCGAGACTGTCCAAGTGGGCCCCGAATCGCCAAAATATCTGTCCAAGACGACAAGATGGTCTCCAGACGGACACAGCTGCTTCCAAGAAGCTCCCAGAGGTCTCCAAGAGGCGCCCATAGAGGACCGCAAGAATCAGAAATCGTGCAATTCCCGAGGGAAACGACTATTATTACATCTTTGGCAATTCGGTGCGGCAGCTTCGAACGTTGGGGAGTGAGAGGTCAGAGTGAGAGGGAGGGGCACGCTCAAGCCTTTTTGGCTGGGCAGCGCGTCGGGCCCCCTCTCTCTTCGAAGAGAGGAGAGCCCCCTGCGGCCCTACGGGGTGCCACGGCCATGGTGCTCGCCGCCTGGCTCGCGGTCCCAGCAATGGCCGCCGCGCTGCGCTTGGGCGCGGGCGCTGCTGCCGCCCCCTGGCTGCCCACGCCGCTGGGCCCCCGCCCCGCGGCCAGCGCCACCCCGGCGCCTGACCCCCAACCGTCGCCCGCCGCCGCCGCGCGGGCCGCCGCTTGACCCTGGGCGCATCGAGCGCCCGCGGCGCCCGCTCTGGACGCCGCGCCCCTCTCGGCATGGGAAACTGCCACCACCGAAGGGACTACACACGTATGATGACGCTGATCATCCAGCCGCAGCGGGCTTCACGAGGCTCGATTACGCGGTCTTTCTGGTGGCTGCGCTGGAAAACATTGAGTGGCCGACAACTGCTGAACTCGCTCGGGGAGTCGATCAGGCGTCGGAGTCCCGCAAGGAAGCATCACCGCCACCAAGGGCGGCGCCACCGCCCCCCGTGGCGGCTCTGCCGCCAGGTGCCACTTACGAGTACAACGCGGGCTACAGGTACTACGACGAGAACGACCCTGCGCCCCCCGCGCCACGGATCGAGGTCCGTCGCAACGGCAGCCTGGGCGACCTCACCAATGAGGACGGAGAGGACGACGCCGAGGAGGACGATTGAAAAGGTGAGGACCTTCGAGAAGATGGGGAGCTTCGAGAAGATGGGGGCCTGGTGCAGTTCCCCTCCGCTCCGGCGCGCGCTGCCGCCAGGTGGTGGCCCGCCTGGGGAGCCGCCGCCCCGCCGCTTGCGCCTGCCGCCGCCGCCGCGTTGGCCTGGTGGGCGCCCGCCTCGCTGTGGGCCCGCTGAAGCCGCACTGCAGTGGCCGCCAACCCGACGGCAGGTCTCCGCGGGACCCCCCCTTCGCCAGGCCTGGACCATCGCGTTCGGGGGTACGCTCGGATCGTCTGGTCCGTGATTCTGGCCACCAGTGTCTCGCGATCGGGGGTCAGGCGTGTCGGGATTTGCGATTGCGATCGACGCGCTGCTTTTCGGCCCGGTCCGGGCCTGCGCTTGACGGCGCTGCAGCCGCTGCCGCCCGGGCCCCTTGGGCCCGCCGCCGCCCCCGCCGCCGGAGCTGTTTGGCCCTGGGACCCCACGGCCCGTGGACAGCGCGAGGGGCAGCGAGATCCAGGCCCGCGGCGACAACGGCCACCCGCGGCACCTCGTTTTCGCTGTGGAAGGCCACGCTGCCAGGTTCATCAGAGGATCGCGAGCACGGCTGCCGGCACGGGCATCGGGCCCCATCTACCACCACGCGACGATCTGGGGCCTTCATGCACCAACGGATGATTACCATCCCCGTGGGACAGCGGATGCGCGGCCAGCACCTGTTTGACAAGCCAGATCTCATCCCGAGCGACAAGAGAGCAAGAACGCGGAGTTGTGCGAGAAGACGACGGGCAAGGCAACCGTGGATTTTGCACGCCGGCGAGAAACAAAGTCGACCGACAAGCGGCTGACGAGCGCGAAACTTCGAAGACGTCTCACGCAAAGCGAACGCATCGCGCATTCTCCTTCTCTCGCTCCTCACTCTCCTCCTCCCTTCTCTTTTTCCTCTTCAACATTTCCTCTCGCCCTTCGTTTTCCCCGCCCCCGCCCCGCCCCGGGCCCCGCCCGCCCGCCCCCCCGACCCCGCGGCCCAGAACCGAACCGCAACACGGCGCAAAGCGCCGCAGGCGCAGCACGGCGGGCGCAGGACGAGCGCGCGCACTGGTAGGGTGGTTATCGTTCATGGCAGAGCGTGTACCCGTAGGGTAGCAATGGCACTTGGGCCCTGGCGACGCACGGGGGCACTTTCGTGGCAGTGCAGCTCGCGCCTTCGATCCTGGAGCTGCACCCGCAAATGTGACAATCGGTCACCGCTCCCAGCGATGCGTCCCAGACATTACGAACTTGGATGCAGCCCTTCGGAACGGCCGCCCGCAAGCCTGCCCGGCCACAAGAAGACGGCAGGGCGCCGTAACAAAAGAAGCGCACCTTGTGTCGGCGCGCAACGGAGGGGAAGGGTCATGGGGCTAGGAAAAGGGCGGGGTGTTCGCAAAGAGGGGGTGGGGCATGATGGAGAAGGATCGGGGCGCCTGGACTGATACGAGGCGCGAGCGGCGTGGAATGACTGAGGCGTGAACGAGCGAGACGACAGCGAAACAGCGCAGAGAGGGCGGGCGATGAAAGAGGGTGGGCGCACGTAAGAGGCGCCACATGGCGACGGCGAAGGGGGCCCGGAGGATTTATTTGCAGAGGAAGTGCAAGCGCACGCGGAGGTGGCAGGATGACGCAGGGGAGAAACGAGCCATAAACATACGAGTTTTCACGCGGAAGTGCGCATGGGACCGCGCCACCCCTCTCGCGCCTTCGCGTCGAATGCGCGTCGCATGCTCGGGCGCGCGCGCCCCGCGTGGTGCGCCTCAAAATTATTGCGCGCGCGTGCGTGCGCGCGTGCGCGCGCGGGTGGGGGGGTGGGGCGGGGTGGGGTGGGGTGGGGGGGGGGGGCGCGCGCGCCGCTGGAATGGCATCAGACTCGCGGAACTTCGGCGGGTAACGTTTGGAAGCCGCCTGATTGATCCAAGCGGCACCCCTCCAGTCCGCGCGCGCGGCGGCGGCGCCCTTTCCCGCGCGAGCGCGCTTCGCTGACCTGGCGCCCGCTCCGCAGGGTGGCGAGCGCGCGCCAGCCCCCCGCAACGCGCGAACGGCAGCAGACTTAGAACAACCGAGATGCACGTGCAAAGCGCGCCTCGCGCGTCGCGCGCGAACAGGGTGAGTCGAGGCTCGTCCAATCCCAAAAAAAATATACGCAATCAGGCCCAGGGCGATGACGATGCCCCGCGCGCTCCGCGGCGCGCGCTGCCGCGACGCCGCGCGCGGCGCGATGGAAGTGCCCAGCGCGCGCGGGAGAGCGAGGGGCTCACGCAGCGGACGGGGGGGAAGGAGAAGGGCCGTCGAGGTAGAGTTCGCGCGCCCCCCCCCCCCCCCTTCGCGGCAGCGCCTCTGGGCCATGGCCGAGCGATCTGCGCGCGCGGCGCCCCGCTGTCCTGGGCGGGCGCGAGGGGGGCGGCGGCGTCTTCGGCAGTCTGCCAGGCGTCGACGAAGCCCGCCGCCTTCGCCGATTTGCGCAAACTTTGGAACGAGCCCGCCGCGGGCGAGCTATTCCCCATCAAAGCGACGCATGCGGGTCGCGGGCGGGCCGCGGCGCGGTTCGCGGCGACGGTCGCGGGAGAGCCGCGGCCGCGGACGAAAGCGACGATGATGTTGACGACGCAAGAACGAAGCAACAGAGCAATAACAATCCGCGCTGCAGAATCAGATTTCGGCCACTCGCCCAGGGGCAATGAATGGCCCCATCGGCCCCCCTCGCTCTCATTTGCGCGCGCCCAAAACTGACGAGAGACAGAGCGGGGGGGTGGGGGAGAGCTGCATCATATACGGACAAATAAAATGAACACAATGGATGGCGCGGAGCGCCGACGCTCCACATCATCTCCCAGCCGCCGCCCCGGCCACCCCATCAAATCTCTGACGGTCGCCGCCCCGCTCGAAAACACTCGGCGAGGCCCCGCGCGCGGAATGGAAGGCGGAGAGGTCCGAGCGACCAGAGGAGGAGGAGTGGAAGGTTATGATGCGATGGGTGGTTGCAATGTCGCTTCCGATAGAATGAGACGCGAAATAAGCAGCAGCGCGCCGCGGGATCGGTCGCCGGCTCTCTCGCGCGGCCGACAAGGTTGAACGGCGGTCGGACGCCACTCGGGCGCGCCCGGGTCGCGCACAAATTGGGCCCAAATCGCGCCCGCATAGCGCCGGCGAGCTCTGGGCGCGACCTTGGCGCGCCGAAGTCACATCCAACGCCGCGGCGCAAACTGAACTGCGCGCGCGGGCACCGCCTGCTGCGGCGACCGCAGAGAGCTGGGCACAGTGCGCCCGACTCATCAAGTAATCGGTTTTCGGGCAGGGGTGGCTGGAACGCTGCAAGACAGGTCGCGCCCGCCTCCCCCAACCTCCTGCCGCCTCGCCCGCCGCCCCCCGGCAACCACCGACGTTGCCCGGGCCGGCTGGGGCTCGCAGCCCAAGGGCGCCACCTGGAAACGCGCATGGGCGAGTGAGGGGATTGTGCAGCCATGCCGCTCGAGCTCGAAGGCGCTCGGATGGTCTCGATCGCGGCGCGGGCCGCCCCTTGCCGAACGTCAGCCGCAATGGGTTGTGCGGTTGCGCTTGGTCGGTGATGCACGTGCGGGCCCCCGTTCTAGAATCTGCCCTCGTTGCATGAAGGGCGACGCTGCCTTCGGCTTATGCGCAGTTGGCATAGTCCTGGTCCGCGCTTGGACATTCATGTCGCGGAGAGCTATATTCTGGCTCGCCTTCGACCTTCACGCTTGCGCGCGACAGCCTTGTCCATCGCCTCCTAGGTCTCATCAGACAGCCAGAACTATTTGCACCTGAACCGGTCGGCCATCCCCGCGTCGTCCGCCCCCGAGATACCGAGCCCAGCGTTATTCGATTCATCTTAATCCTCGCTCAGATCTTGCCAATCCAGGCCGCCCCCCCCCCCCCCCCGAGATACACAACAACTGCTGTGGAATCAAGGCCCCGCCGCGGCCGCGGATCCAATTCCGGGGCCACCTCCGCGACGTTGCCATCGAAGTCGGGGGATTTTCTTTTCATATCAAGGATCGTGTCAGGCTCGAGCCAACTTGCACTATGGTCCTCGCGCGTGATTCCAGCCCGGGAAACACCCGGCCCGAAAGACAGCTTCCGGAGAAGCGCCAGCCTCGGCAGGCCGCCCCCCTTGATGCACCACCCACTACGCTGCCAGTCTTCATCGCATTACCCATCGACCTCCGCGTCGCACCCCGTGTCCACCTCGTCAAACTCTGCAGTGCTGCCCAGGCAGGCCCGAAAGGCTAGCTGGCCCCTGCGCGCCCTGCTCGATCTCGAAGTCGCACGGCGGGGACATGGTGCAGAGCGCAAGGCCGCCCCAGGCGGGGCCTGTAGATCCGCCCTGGACAAATATTCCGGCAGTCGCCATCATGACCAAGCGATCGTTCGCACAGTCCACCGCCAAATTGTCATGCACCTGGCACGATCGGGATGTCTGCGAACTGCAGCCCGAAGTAGGAATGGCGACACGTGGCCATGCAGCGCGCATACGAGGGCCACCTGCTGAGCTACGAGAGCCACCAGCAGAGCTACGAGGGCCATAGGCTGGACTACGAAAACCACGCGCTGACTTATGAGGGCCACAAGCAGTGTCACGAGGCCCACCAGCTGAACCACGAGGACCACAAACACTGTCACAAGGACCACATGCACGACCATGAGGACCTCCAGCTGAGCCACGAGAGGCGTTAGGAGAGGTGCCAGGACCACCTGCTATGCTGCGAGAGCCACCAGCCAAGCTACGAATGCAACCAGCCGGACTACGATCGCCACAGGCTGAGCGGCGAGGACCACCAGAAGAGCTACGAGGACCACACCCTGACCTACGGGAGCCACTTGCTGAGTGACCTGGGCCATCCGCTGAGCTACAAGAGCTTCCAACATATCTACGAGGGCAACCAGCTGAACTACGAGAGGCTCCAACTGAGCTTCGAGTGGCATGAGGAGACAGTGCCAAGGCCACCTGCTAAGCTGCAAGAGCCGCCAGCAGAGCAACAAGGGCTATCAGCTCAGCTACGAGGATCACAGGCTGAACTAAGAGGACCACAAGCAAGGCTACGAGGACCACGACCTAAGCTACGGGGGCCACTGGCAGAGCCACGAGGGCCATCTGCTGAGCTACCAGAGCTTCCAGCAAGCCTACGAAGGCCACCAGCTGAGCTACGAGGGCCACAACCACGGCTACGATGGCCACATGCACGACCATGAGGACCTCCAGCTGAGCCACCAGAGGCACCAGGAGAGGTGCCAAGGCCACCTGCAGAGCTACACGAGCCGCCAGCAAAACTTCAATGGCAACTCGTACGAGGGCCTACGAGGACCGCACGCAGGCCTACGAGGACCACATCCTGAGCTACGGAAGCCACTGGCGGCTACCCAGCCCACCTGCTCATGTACCAGAACCTCTGACAGACTTACGAGGGCCACCAGCTCAAGCATGAGGGCCACAGGCACAGCTTCGAGGACCGCAGGCAGAGCGACGAGGACCTCAAGCTGAGCTAAGACGACCACCAGGAGGTCCAGGGCTTCAGCCTGACAGCGCGGGGCTGCAACAAGATGCCAGCGGAGCCGGACGCTCGCCCCTGGCGTCGCCGTGCGCCTCGATAGCATCGAAACTCGCCCGCTACTCAACAGGCGGGAGGGTGCACTCGGGCCCCATGGTGAGGCAGCAGACCGCTGGGTTTTCGAGGCAGGCACGGAGTACATCTGGGTCAGGACGATCTGCCTGGAGCCCGCACGTCTGATGACCAATCAAGCGCTCGGGCTTGCTTTCCCGCAGGCGGCCCACACGTACAACCGCCAGGACCCGATGCGCATCGACATGGCGTTCCAGAACATCTCCGACTTGGCAGGCCGACGAAGGGCAGCCGGGTGTAGCCGCCTACTTCGAGCTCATCCTCGGCGTCGGGGCGGCCTTGGACATGGCCTACAACCAAACAGCGCGATAAAAACACAAGTCCAGACCGGTCTGCCTGAAGCCGGAGAACATCATAAACCACAGCGTTACGGACAAACGTCTACAAATACGTCGGCGCTGTAAGCATCATCGAACAGCCCCTCCGCACATCCTCATCCCTCTCTTCCCTCGACTGGCCTCAAGATAGAGGACGGGCAGGTGGCCTCTCCCCTCCCCCCCACTTCGGAAACAAGGTCCCCCGGTGGAGCCCCGCGCTACCCGCCCGCGGCGCGCCTGGCGCGCGAGGCGGTGCGGCGGCGTGGACAGGGAATGCCCGACAGAGCTGCGAGAGAAAGGAGTAGAGAGTAGAACGACGACGACAACGACGACGACGACGAATATGCCGAATACGACGAATACGCCGACACCCAAAACGGCTAAAGACTGCCCAAGACGGCCCAAACGCCTCCAAGACAGGCCAAGAGGCACCCAAGACGGCTCCAAGACGGTACCCAGACGGGGGACCCGAACGGACATCTCGATCCGTTGCCCCCGAAAGCTCTCAGGAAGCCCCAAGAGGCCTCGAAGACCACCCGAAGAAGCCCCTAGGAAGCCCCAGGAGGCCCCCAAGAGGCTTTCAAGAGGCCCCCAAAGAGTCTCCCAAAAAACGCCCCAAAACTGCCCACCAGAGGCCCCCGAAAGCGCTCCGAAGTGACCCCGACAAGCATCTTCTCCTCCCCCTGCTCATCACCCTCCTCCTCCTGTTCCTCCGCCTCGTCTTCATCGTCCTCCACCTGCGTATTGCCCTTCTCGACCTCCTTCTGCCACAACTCCCCTTCCTCATCAGATTCCGCATGCTCGTCCTCATCCTCCCCCTCCTGCTCCAAGGCGTCCTCCTTTTCCTGCTCCCCCTGTTCCTCATCCTCCTCCTCCACCTCCTCGGCCTCGTCCTCGTCCTCGTCTTCGTCCTCGTTCTCCTTCTCTCCCTCCTCCTCCTCACCCCGTCCCTCCTCCTCATCCCCCTCCTTCGCATCCTCCTCCTTCTCATCCTCTTCCTCCAAATAATCATCCTCATCATGTTCACCCCCCTCCCCCGCGTGGTCTTCCCCAAGTGCTCCGCCACCTTTCCTCCACCTTGTCCTTCCTATCCTCGTTCTCCCCCTCCTCCTCCTCCTCCTCCGCCTCCTCCTCCGCGTCGTCCTCTTCCTCGTCCTTATCCTCATCCTCCTCCTCCTCCTCCTGCCTCTCCTCCTCCACCTCTGCCTACTCCTCTTCATCTTCCTCCTCACCCTGTCCCTCCTCCTCATCCCCCTCGCTCTCATCTTCCTCATCATGCTCTTCATCCTGATCCTCCTCCTCATCATTCGTGGAAACGTAGGACACTGGTACGGGGTACTTGGGTTGGCATGACGAGGCCATCATAAAACTACTCCTCCTCCTCCTCCTCCTCCTCCTCCTCCTCCTCTTCCTCTTGCCTATTCTCCTTCCCCTCCTCTGCGTCCTTCTTCTTCTCCCTCAGATCCTCCGACTTCCATTCGCCTCGTCCTCCTTCTGTTCCGTTCCCCCCAGAATCCAACCTCCCCCTGCCCCTGCTCCCCCTCCCCATCCTCCTCCGCATCCTCCTCCTCCTCCCCCTCATGGTGCTCCACCGCGTCCTACGCCTCGTCCTCCTCCTGCTCCTCCTCCCTCATACCTCCCTCATACTCTTCCTTTCTCGACCTCGTCTTCAGGGTCGGCGGCAGAGGCCGCAAGGCTTCACAACACGACGACGACGACGACGACGACGACGACGACGACGACGACGACGACGACGACGACGACGACGACGGCGGCTGTGCCGGCAACGACGGCGGCGGCGGGGAGGCTCGGCGTCCGGCGGGCGGAGGCGCAACGCCAAGGCCCGGCCCTCCTGGCTGGGCTGCTCAGAGAGGTGGCGGGCGAAGCTGCCTGCCGCCCTTCCCTGGGGGGGGCACCCTCGGGCGACGGTGGGGGGGCGACGTCAACGACGGTGACGGCGACGGCGACGGCGACGGCGACGGCGACGGCGACGACGACGACGAACGGCGGCGGCGGAAGCGGCAGCGGCGGAACGGGCGGGCGGGCGGGCAGGCGGGCGACGGCCGACGACGGCGTCGACGGCGGGAAGCGGCGACGGCAAGCCGTGGGATCGGGCTCTCCTGCTGGCGCGAAAATCGATCCTTCGACAAAATAACAGGATTGCCCATGTTGAGCATGGACTGGCGAAACTCTGTCGCCTGATGGTAAATTATGAGCCACGTTTACATCACAAAGCGGTGGGAGGGCTGAGAAAGGGCAAGCAAACAAAAAAACTAAAAATCTGTGCCCCGATCTGTGCCGGTAGCCGCCGCGATCGCCGCGGCGATTTCCCAAACCGGCCCAGAGGTTTGGTTCGGGGTCGGATGTCACGCAACGAACCTGCTGGGCGCAATTCATTGATGCTGCCGCGCAGTCGTGCGAATGCAGTGACCTTGGCACTGGCTGGCGCATTGTTGCGGTTGGGGTCGGATATCTTCACGCAGCAATCCCCGCCCCGTTGGGCCTGACCGTCGCGGGGACTGCGCAAAGCCCCCTCCGGGCAGCATCAGCCTGTGCACAAGCCCCCTCCGCCCCCGCGGCGGCGGCAACGTGCGACGGTGACGGCGGCGGCGGGCGAAGCTGTCCGCCGTCTTCCCTGCAAGGCGCTGGACGGGACACAAGACATACTAACACTGTGCGCCCCCATTGGGGGAGCACGTCCAAACCCAGGCAGACCATCGTCTCGGAGGTTGAGAGTGATATCGCAATGGGAAGGAAACGAAATCGGTTTCGGTTTTGTGTTCGCGTTGTGCGTGCGGGCGAGGCGAAGCTTCGTAGGAGCGCGAAGCGCATGACCCCGCCGGCACCAGGCCGATTCGAATGCAATGGGCCGCCCCTCCGCCCCAGGTGGGCGCGCGGTGGCCCCAGGTGTCCCGCCGTGGCATGCTGTGGTGTCCCGTTGGTGTCAGATTGGTGTCCCGTCGGTGTTCCGTTGGCGGTGGGCGGGCGGTGGCTGGGGTGCCTCGCCTTGGTATCGATAGTGAAGTCGATGAAAATATCGATAATGATAACGAATGGGAGGGATGGCGAGATCGATCGAGGGATCCTTCCTCCTCTGCGTGAAACTGTGGCGGCTGGGGTAGTGGGGAACAAAAAACACTCGGGTCAGGGACACCTGCCGGGCGCCGCGGAAAATGTGGTAGGACGAACACCGGATAATATTATTCGTGAGAGAAGGCGCCCGCCAAGAGTGACGACACGCATTTGAATATGGTCACGAAACCAAATTAAGGTGAAATAGTAAGCAGTAGACAAGACCTGGTAATGGTGAGCGAGGCCTTGACAAGTCAAGGTACGGACTGACAACATGCAATTATAGGGTTGCGGCCCAGGGTCTAAGATAACCCCGAAACTTGTACCCACTTCCCTCCAAGACCCCCCCACCACCATGGTAAAGTGTGTAACCCAATCCCCCGAATATATGTTGTTGCATAGGTTGTCTAGCCAAGCTGAGGAATGGAGCAAGAAACAAAAAGACACACAGAAGCACGGCAAGCATAGTGACTTCGACACGTGCATCCACCACGGATATCTCAGTGGTGCTACGAGGGACGGTATGCAACGCGTGCTCCACAACTGGTACGTGGGCAGATTGCAAGCGTGGCCACGGTTATGGAGCAAAAAGGCTGGGCTCTATGTTCACAGTGGCGGAGTAACGGGGAAGGTCTATCAAGAGGAGAAGAGAGAAGTGATGTAAAGGCAGATGTGCCAGCCGTACGGATCTTGGGTCGTCCCCCAAGGTTCGCGGTTCACCCCAAACCTCATTGGTCCAGAAACCTCCGTGATGTTTGTCAGATGTTTCTCTGGTTAAGCACGAACCTACGGTAATCGAGTATGCTTAGATTGGTCTGAATGCTAGGCGTGCCTGTCTCGATTGACAGAAGCTGTGGTACGGGCAAATGTGGCACAATAAACAAGAAACACAGCTGCGCAGAGTAGTAGCCTGGAGAAAAAAGGCATGTATACGCCTCCTCCGCCACCATCCTCCTCCTCCCCTCCTCCTCCTCCTCCTCCTCCTCCTCCTCCTCCTCCTCCTCCTCCTCCTCCTCCTCCTCCTCCTCCTCCTCCTCCTCCTCTCTCCTCCTCCATCCTCCTCCTCCCCTCCTCCTCCTCCTCCTCCTCCTCCTCCTCCTCCTCCTCCTCCTCCTCCTCTCTCCTCATCATCATCATCATCATCATCATCATCATCATCATCATCAGCATCATCATCATCATCATCATCATCATCATCATCATCATCATCATCATCATCGTCATCGTCATCGTCATCATCAGCATCATCATCATCATCATCAGCATCAGCATCAATCATCATCATCACATCAGGCATCAGCATCATCATCATCATCATCATCATCATCATCATCATCATCATCATCATCATCATCATCATCATCATCATCATCATCAGCATCAGCATCATCACCATCATCATCATCATCATCATCATCATCATCATCATCATCAGCATCATCATCATCATCATCATCATCATCATCATCATCATCATCATCATCAGCATCATCAGCATCAGCATCAGCATCAGCATCATCATCATCATCATCATCATCATCATCATCATCATCATCATCATCATCATCATCATCATCATCATCATCATCATCATCATCATCATCATCATCATCATCATCATCATCATCATCATCATCATCATCATCATCATCATCATCATCATCATCATCATCATCATCATCATCATCATCATCATCATCATCATCCGCCTCCACCTCCGCCTCCGCCTCCGCCTCCTGCTCCTGCTCCTGCTCCTGCTCCTCCTCCTCCTCCTCCTCCTGCTCCTCCGCCGCCGCCGCCTCCTCCGCTTCCTCCGTCTCCGCCGCCTTCTCCGCCTCTTCCGCCTCCTCCGCTCTCTCCGCCTCCTCCTCCTCCTCCTCCTCCTCCTCCTCCTCTCCTCCTCCTCTCTCCTCATCTCATCCTCCGCCTCCTCCCCTCCTCCTCTTCCTCCTCCTCCTCCTCCTCCTCCTCCTCCTCCTCCTCCTCCTCCTCCCCCTCCTCCTCCTCCTCCTCAGTATCCGTCTCTTTCTCCGTCTCATGCTCCTTCTCATCCTCCTGTTCCTCGTCCTCATCCTCCTCCCTCCTCCAGTTCCTCCTCCTCCTCTTCTTTTCCTCCTCGTCCTCCTCCTCCTGCCGCCGCCTCCTCCTCCCTCCTCCTCCTCCTCCTCCTCCTCCTCCTCATTATCGTTATTCTCCTCCTCCCCCTCCCCCTCCTCCTCCTCCTCCTCCTCCCCCTCCTCTTCCTCCACCTCCTCTTCCTCCGCCTCCTCCTCCTCCTCCTCCTCCTCCACCTCCTCCTCCTCCTCCGCTCCGCATCCGCCTCCTCCTCCTCCTCCTCCACCTCCGTATCTCCTCCTCCTGACCTCTTCCTCCTCTTTCTCATGGTACGCCTCCGCCCTCTCCTGATCCTGTGTCGCATCTTTCTCCTCTTCCTCGTTCTTTTTCTCGTCCTCCTCCTCTGCCTCCTCCGCCCCCGACTCCTCTTCCGTGCATGTTTCCTCATCCGGTTCCGCCTCCACCTCCGCCGCCGCCTCTGCCTCCGCCTCCGCCTCCGCCTCCGCCTTCACGTTCGTTTCCGTCTCCTCTTCCGCCTCCGCCTCCACCTCCGCCTCCGCGTCCGCCTCCACTTCCGCCTCCGCATCCGTCTGCGTGTCCGCCTCCGCCTCCGCCTCCGCCTCCGTGTCCGCCTCCACCTCCGCCTCCGCCACCGCCTCTTCTTCTTCCTCCTCCTCCTCCCCATCCTCTTCCTCTTCCTTCTCCTCTTACTCCTCCTCATCCTCCTTCTCCTCATCCCCTTCCTCCTCCTCCACCTCGTCCTCCTCCCCATCAAAATGTGGCCCTCGCCGACATGGCGCCGCGCACATTCGTCTAAAACTACTGCCGAAGCTTCACGGATTGAGACCGGCCTCTTTTTTTTTAATGTGGCTATCGCCGTAGCGCCGCGCACATTCGTTTCGCAAGAGTTTCACTGATTCCCATGCTCAACGTACTAGAAATGGCGTGTTGGAAAGATTCAGGAGCATGCGGGTGCAACAATTATGTTGGCTCGCGGTGCTGACGTCCAAAAATGATTGCTAGCACGATTCCGCACCGTCAAGCCGCAGCAATCAGGTTGATCCGTGGCGTTGAAATCTCGGAGAGAGCGTGATCCACCTTTACTATGGAAAATTGCCAACCTTTTCCTCCGGAGCCCGGGGGTCGCCCCCCCCCCCTCCGAAAATCCCCCCCCCCTGCTGGAACCCCCCCTCTCCTCCCCCGGCAAAACCCCCCCCTCCCCTAACCCCTCCCCCCCCCCTCCCCCTCGAAAACCGGGGGGGGGGTACTACCCGGTTCGAACCCCTCCCCCCCCCACCCACCCCCTCCAGATCCGGAAAACCAGGGGGGTCACTACCGGTTCGAACCCCCCCCACCCCTCGAAAACCGAGGGGGATCACTACCGGCTCGAACCCCTCCCCACCCCCCCCACTCACCGCCATCAAACGACTCCCGGTCCCTACCACCGTCCGCATCACATCCCCCACTGTTGTTCCCAGCACCACTGTCCTCACCCCCACTGTCCCACTGTGTCCCCACCAGTGCCCCCACCACTGTCGCACTGTCCCCACTGTCCCCACCACTGTTCCCACCACGGTTCCACTCTCCCCACTGTCTCCACGGCCCCAACCACTGCCCGACTATCCCCACTGTCCCCACTGTCCCACTGACTCCTCCGCTGTCCCACTGAGCTGTCCCACTGTTCCCACCACTGTCCCCACTGTCCCCACCACTGTCCCCACTGTACCTCTGTCCCATTGTCCCACCGCCGTCCTCGCCACCGCCTTCACCACTGTCCCCACCACCATTGTACCCTCCACTGTCCCACTGTTTCCACCTCATTCCCACTGTGCCCACACCACTGTCCCCACCACCACCGTCCCCACCACTGTCCACTGTCCCCCTGTTCCCACCATTGTCCCCACCACTGTCCCCACCACTGTCCCCACCACTGTCACCGCTGTCCCCTCACCACTCCCGCTGTCCCCTCCACTATCCCCACCAACACCGTCCCCACCACTGTCCGCACCCCCACTCGGTTTTCGAGGGGGGGGGGGGGGTTCGAACCGGTAGTGACCCCCCCCCCCTTTTCACGATGAACTGGGGGGGGGGGGAGGGGTTCGAACCGGTAGTGACCCCCCCTGGTTTTCCGGAGGGGGTGGGGGGGGGAGGGGTTCGAACCGGTAGTGACCCCCCCCGGTTTTCCGCCAGCAGCGGTAGAACACGCTCTTTCAAATCTCGAGAACACTGTTTTGGCATGATTCAGGATATTCGAACGGTTGTCTTCCAACGAGGCAGTTCCCTCAATGGAAACGAACCATTGTAGGGGCCTCTGAACAGGGAGTTTGGAAAGAGGGTTGATCCATCATCGTTGATGACTCTTGCGTTTACACTGGTCCTCCTCCTCCTCCTCCTCCTCCTCCTCCTCCTCCTGTTCCTCCCGCTCCTCCCCCTCATCCTCCTCCTCCTCCTCCTCATTTTCCTCCTCCTCCTCATTTTCCTCCTCCTCCTCCTCTTCGGCCTCCTCCTCCTCCTCCTCCTCTTCCAGACCCTGTTTCTCTTGTTTCTCCTCTTCGTCCTCGTCCTCGTGCAGCTCTTTACAAAAGGAAACCGACTCGAGCAGAGGCGGGTGGCGCCAACGAGAGCTGAATGAGAAAATCCGACCCCTGCCCAAGTATAATGATGTAGTACCGAGGTCGGCGCTGGTAGCACAAGTACTGCTGGCAAGGAGGGGCGTGTGCCGAACCGATGGCGCTTTTCGGTGGGGTGGCCTGGAGCCAACCGAAGATGAAGGACGGGAAGGGCGGGGCGGGCGAGAGAGGAGAGCTGAAGCAACGGTAGAATAAATAATCAAGGGGCAAGAACAAAGAGCATGGAGAAAGAAACGGGTTAACAACGGAAAGCAGCGCAACGTCCGTAGCACGGGGCAAGCAATTCGTAATACGTTACTACGAACTTCGGAAAACAAGCCATGAGTTTTGCAAAACACAAACAACCCGTAGTACGGATTCTGGACGGGCAGAATTTCGCCCCAGGATCTTCAAAAGAAAGTCGGAGCCCTCCTGGAGCGAGCTAAGATGCATTTCCCGAGAGACGCGACACCACACGCCACGCACGGGCCACCTCTGCCACCGCGTGCCCGAACCGGCGCAGCTGGCGAGAGCAGCTGGGAGGGCAAGTGGGAATGGAGGAAAAAGGGGGGAGAGAGCAGGAAGGAACCGCAGTGGGGGGCGACAGACGCGCGCACTCCGCGTAGGCGTTCGCGCGCCCGCCGGCCCAGCGCCCGAGCCCCGCGGGCCCGGCCCCCCCGCCGTAGACGCGGAAGGAAAGCGAGGAGGCGGGGTTCACCAGCACCTGGCCGCCGTCGGGGAAGAAGACGGCCTGGCCAGACGCGGCGGCGGCTCGGGCCCGGGGCAGGGCTGGCCCAGGACTCGTCAGCGTGTCCAGCTCATTTCAGTTTGTCGGTAGCTTTCGGGTTGCCTGGAAAGTGATGCGTTCAACATGCCCCAATGTTCTGTGGGCTCAGGCATTTTCCGAATGTTACTGTTCAGTTGTTTCCAACTTTCAGGCACCTCCCAGACGTTTCTCACTTGTCTTGACATTCGGGGCCCGCTCGAAAATCCCAGGAGGCCTCTGGGCGTAGGCGGCCTAGGGCGCTTCCTCTTCCAACTCCCTGTTTCCCTTTCGGGGAGGGGTTTACCCCTCCCCCTACCCGCTCTCCTGGACCTGGACGGGGGGGGGGGCCACGACGCGTTAGAGCGTCCCCGAAAAGTGCTCCAAGATGGCTCAAGATAGCGCAAGATGCAAGTGGCCAAAGAGCTCCCCAAGGCCCCGAAGAAGCCAAATTCCTTCCAACACATAAGGCAAATCTATGTTTGTTGCGTTCTCGCCTTTTCGTTTCCGATGGCCTTTTCGAGGCCTCAAGATGGCTCCAAGAGGGCCCACGAGGGCCCCAAGAGCGCTCAAGAGCGCTCCAAGAGCGCCCCAAGAGGCGATCTTTGGGGTTCCAAAGGGGCAACGCTAAAACAAATTCCCTCTTCTTTGATCGATGTCCTCCAGGATGGCCCCAACAAGCACCCAGGCGGCCCCTAGGCCCCAGGAGGGCACCACAATGGCCCCAAGAGGCCCCCCAAAGGCCCCCCAAAGGCCCCCCAAAGGCCCCTTAGAGAACCCAAAGCGGCCCCAAGAAGCCCCTCCGAGACACCCAAGACGCCCACGAGCCTCACAGGACCGCCAAGAGATCCCCAAGCCGTCCCAAGAGGCCTCCAAGAAGCGCCCAAGAGATATCCCCCGAGGCTTCGAGAGGCATCCAAGAGACCTCTGTCCCTTTTGCTTGCCCTCCTCCTCCTGCTCCTCCTTCCTCCTCCTACTCCTTCTCTTCTTACTCCTCCTCTTCCTCCTTCTCCTCCTCCTCCTCCTCCTCCTCCTCCTTGTCCTCCTCCCTCTCCTCCTCCTCATCCGATTCATCTGCCTTCTCCCCACTCCCTCATCCATCCATCCAGCCTCCTCCTTCTCATCCTCTCTCCTTCGCACGGTGCCCGTCCCCCACTTTGCTCCCGCACTTCCCTGATCACCTCAATTCGCCTGGACATCGTTTCTGGATGGGATGGTGAAGATACTCTGTTTTGGCACGCGAGCGCGCGAAACGAGTCGAACGGCGGGCATGCAGGGTCAGGCTGTGCCACCGACAAAGAGAAACACACATATGCGAGCGGCGCTCGGCAGTGAGCGGGATGGAGCTCAGCGCGGCCAAAACGGGCTGGTGGGGATACGCGAAACGTCTAGGATCATTTTCCTGGCGACCAGAAGCTACTTTACCAGGGGCTGAAGTTGAGCAAGCGCGAACCCCGCAAAGTACTAGAGGAGCCCCTCGAATCCCACAAGCCCTTTCGGGCATGAGTGGTCTAACGCGTTTCCTATCCCATCTTCCCTCTTCCCTTTCCGGGAGGGGTGTACCACTGCTCCCTATTAAGGCACGCCCCCACCCCCACCCAGCTGGCGGCCAACCCAGAACCATGCCAACCCCATGCGGGCCACCCCCCTCACCATCCCCGCCCAACAAACAACAACACAAAACGCACTGTGCTTCCAAACTGAGAGCATGCGCGGCCAACCCGATGCTCGCCCCCCCCCCCCCCCCCGCCATGCCAGCCCCAAAACAGTACAAAATACACTTTGGGGACATGTCTTGAGTCATGTTCGTTAGGCCCGCGAGCAATTTGTATAGTTGTTGAAAGAGACGGCGGGGGTGTCAGCATACTCCCTGCTGCGCGCAAGGCGACCATCACTGACAAAACACAATACACAATGCACCTCGCGGCTAAATCTGGATCATGCGCGGCCACCCCGCGATCACAGTCAAGTGGTTTTTGACAGAGGCGGCGGGGGTGGTGGCGCGTGGCCTGCTGTGCGCAGGCCCACCAGACACAATGATGGGCATTAGTTTTCGACAAGGACTGTGGGGGCCGGCATGTTTCCCGATGTGTGCTGCCACGTGCGCAAGCACACCTCGCGCACTCCGCACATGCCGCGAACGTGGCGCACTTGGCGCGGCTGGAGTGTGCAGCACACCTGGCGCATTCGGAACACGTGGCGAGTCTGGCGAACCAGGCGTGCCTGGCACGCTCGGGCCCCAAGGGCTGCCTGGCGCGCGTGGCGGCCCCGGCACGCGTGGCGCACCTCGCCCCCAAGCGTCGCGCACCTGGGGCCGGCATTGGTTCCCAGCAAGTGCCCATCCAAACACGACCGCTGAACATGCTCAATCTCGGGTGCTACTCATGTGTTGGGAGGGCGGGCGGGACTGAGCTTGACAGCTTGCGGGCGGGCGAGTCGCTTGATTCCTACCCTGTACCTCCTGCAATTTTCCTTTCCGGGCGGAAAGGAAATGGGGGGCGCGCGATCACCGAATCACATTGCGGCGCGAGTGGCACAATAGCGTGAAGCAAACGCCCGCCTGGCAAGCAAACTGGGATCACCACGCGAACCGACCCGCCACGGGGAATGTCATCTGACAATCTATGACCTGAGAGAGAAAGGGATGACAATATGAAACGGACAGGCCAAACGGGCAAATGGAGGAGGACCGGACGAGGAGGACACGGTCGAGGAGGAAAGGGCAACGCACGCGCACGCGCATTAAACAATACGAATAGACAGCCTTGCCGTGACAAAGCGATCGACGGAAACCGCAACACTTTCAGAGAAATTCGGATATCGCACAGTCGTAGACAAAACGTGCGAATGACAAATACATCTCGACTGGGGAACGGAGTTTGACGACCAATGGATAGAACCTACCGCGGGGTACGTAAGTAGAGGACGACAAGGAGCACACAGGAGCCGATTTTGCCCATGCGCCCGCGTGGACACGGGCGCGCAATATGTCATATGCCTGAGCCGAGAAGATAGCAGAATGGACGGATAGAGAAGAGATCTGGGCAGTCCTCATACACACAAACACCGTTCCGAATCCCCCCCGCCCCACGCGGGTTCCGGGCCCGCGCGGGACAGGGACGGCACTCGGGAACAGCGGTGTGACGACCTCTCAGCACACCCATCCCCTGCACACCCTTCCACTACTCCGCTCAAGGCCTCCTACAGGAAAACTCGTTTTCCTCCACCTCAACTCTCGCTTCTTGCCGAATTGGCCCTGAGGCCGGTCTGGCGGCGCATTCAAGCCGCTCGACGACTCGCCGACGGCAGTCGGGGTAGCGGGGATCGCGCGCACCATCCCCCCAAACAAAGGGCCGCGCGCCCGCGGCGCCCAAGAGTGGGCCCCAATGCCGGCATCTCTTACCAGCGATCCCTCCGACGATTGGTTTTGCGTTCGCCTCGCCCTCGTCTCCTGGAGATCTACCTGCTGGCGCAGTGCTTCGAGCATCGCAGCCCGCTCCATTGGGCCCTGGCCGCCGCGGCAACCCTTGTGCGGTGGCGACGTCTTCGATGTTCCATATTCCTCTGCTAGACTTGGCTGCGGCGGCCCCGTGCGTCGTTGCCATGCTCAGTTCCTGACTGACCTCGCCGGCGCCGACAAAGACGCGCCGCCCCCGCCTGGGCTCAACATTGATTGATCGCATCACATCCAAAGTAGGGCACTCGTTTTCCCCGGGCACCCCGCGCAGGAAAAGGCGCGCCCTCTTTCTTCTCACTCACGCACTCACACACTCACAGCATCATCATCATCACCATCAGCACGGCATCACCATAACTTAAACACTCGCACGCACTCTCATGATCCCACTCACTCACTCACTCACTCACTCGCTCACAACTACTCGCCCCCATCATCAGCGCCATCACCATCATCACCATCACCAGCATCATCGTCATTGCCACAACACCATCGTCAGCATAACCTCGTCTGCGCATGATTATCGGGGACGTCTCCGGCGCCCCCCCGCCACGAGGCCCGGCGCTCATTTTTTGTAAAAAAAGGAACGGGTCATCAGAACCGTGTAACTCTCGACACTTTTGGGCCCCTGAGGCCTGGATTTGGAGGAAGCATCATGCGAGGGCCTCGTCTGCGAATGAAGCGCGAGGAAGCCTCGGGCGGGGGGCGCCGCCCCGTGGGGCCCGCCGCTTATGCGCGTAATCTGAGCGGGTCGTCACAAACCCTGTAGCTCTCGTCACTTTTGGGCCCCTGAGGCCTGGACATGGAGGTAGTATCAGGCGGGGGCTTCGTCTGCGAGTGAATCGCCAAGAATGCGCAAGCGGGGGGCGACCCCCTATCAGGCCCGCCACTCATGGTTTGAATCAGAGCGGGTCACCGGAAGCCTGCAACCGTCGTCAATGTTGGGCCCTAAGGCCTGAATATAAAGGAAGTGCCAGGCGGGGGCCTCATGCGTGAGTGAATTGCGTGAAACTCTCAGGCTGGCGCCCCCTCCCCATGGGGCCCGCCGCTCATGTTCGCAATCCGAGCGGGCCATCAGAACCCTGTAGCTGTCGTCACTTTGGGGGCCCTGAGGCCTGGATGTGGAGGAAGTATCACGCGGGGCCTCGTTTGTTCGCGAAGTCGAGGAAGTCTCGGGCGTGGGCCCTCTCCCCGGGGGGCCCGCCGCTCATGCCTTTAATTTGAGCGGGTCGTCCGGGCCCTGAAACTCTCGTCACGTCGGGGCCCCTGGGGCCTGGATGTGGAGGAAATATCAGGCGGGTGGCGGCCGCGCTGTGCATCGCGCTGGACCTCCTTGCATGCCGCGGAAGCAATGGCACGCGCGACGTGCAGGAGCCCGCGCGCAAGCGGCCGCGCCACCACCTCGGGCGCGCCCCAATCGCGTTGCACCGCGGCGATGTCCCGCAAATGAAGCCGACGGGCAGCATCGCCCTCCCGACGGACGTGGGCGAGCTCCCGGGCGACGGGCCCCACGCGCACGCGGAGCCACCGACGGTGGAGATTCAGCACGCCATCGAGGTCTTCTTTCAGATCCCTTGCGTCTTCGAGCTGGAAGGCGCGAAACGCTTTGAACCCCGGGCCCGCCGGGCGCGCTCTTGGGCTGCATGCGCGAGGGCTCCCCGCCAGAAGTCTGGCCCGCCTGGGGCGCGACGCTGGCCTCGGACAGCCGCGACGCCTGGGCCCTCGGCACCAGCGCGAGAATTTTCGGCTCGGCTACGGCATGGGCATCTACTGGGAGACGCTGGCGAGGTGGATCAACGCGCGCGCTCGCCGCGACGCGCAGCGTCTGGGCGCGCCCCTCGTTTCCTCGCAGGCCTCGGACGAGCGCAGCACGATTCAGGGCGATCCCGGCGCGGGCCGGCGCCTCCTAAACGTCCCGAACACGCGCAAGACGGGGGACATCCACGACGCCTTATCGACCCGCGTCGGCATGGAGGCGCGGTTCACGACAGCGCAGGAAGTGCCAAATCAAAGAGCATCGGGCCACGGTAGCGCACTTCGAGTTTCACCCCGAGGACGAGCAGCGGCGCGAGGAGCGCTGGCCAGGCCAGCTTTTCCACCCCCGCTACCTACCGCAGGGAAACTGGCTGCAGGCGAACGGCTTCAAGGCGTCCCCGATCTACCAGGAGGTCGCCGAGGCGCTGCTACAGGGCGCCGAAGGCGCCGACGACGACGGCGAGGCCGAGGCGCGGGCGAGGGGCTCGCTCATGTTCAGGCCCAGTGAGCAGGAGCTCACGTGGCAGAGCTCGAGGCCGCGCGCCGCGCGCCGCTCGGAGTTCACCGCGGCGCGCGCGTCGCACCTCGCCTCCGCGCAGTCGCTTGGCCAGACGCCGCGCAAGGGCGTCGCCATCGACTGCGCGAGGGGCGAGGGCGCTGGTCGCACAGGCATGTCGGACGAGCAGCGGCGGCTGCGCCTCTGCGCCACGTTCCCCCGCGCCGCGCGCATTCGGAACGCGCGGGTCCCGCGGCCGCCGCCGCGAGGGTTCCGGGGGCGAGGGCCGCGGGCACCCTTGCGGAAGGCGCCCGTGGAGTTCGACGTCAGAGCGGAGAGCTCCGGGGCAGAGGCGGAGCAGCTCGCGGCAGCTGGGCCCCGCGCTGCCCCCCGCCCTGGCGCGGCGGCGCCCCGCGCGCCAGCGGCGCCCCGACGGCCTGGCCGGCCGCGCGACGTCGCCGTCGGAGAGCGCGCCCCTGCCGGGCGCGGCGGCGAGAGCGCCGAGGAACATCTACGCGAGCGCCCCCGCCAGGAGGAGGAAGAGGCGCAGGGGGGCAACGAGCGGGGCGGCGACGCGGGGGGGGCATGGGGGGGAGGCGGAGGAGGGCATGGCAAGGGCCGACGAGTTGGAGGGGCGCGAGGAGGAGAGCGAGGACGTGGAAGAGGCGGAGGTGGATGAAGTGGAGGAGGTGGAAGAGGAAGATGATGATACATGCAGCGAGTAGGACGAGAAGGAACAGGAGGAAGATAGAGATTGGAAGGAGGAGGAGGGGGGCGGAGAGGGCGGAAGGAAGCCCCCGCCAAACGAAGAAGAGAAAGGCGAGTAGCAAGCTAAAGCGATTCTCTCGCCCCCCCCCCCCCCCCCCACCCACACACACGCCCCCACCCCCGCCCACCCGCGCCCACGCGCACACGCGCGCGCACGCACACGCACACGCACACGCACACGCACACGCACACGCACACGCACACGCACACACACACACACACACACACACACACACACACACACACACACACGCACACACACACACACACGCACACGCACCACCACTCTCGGAGAAACTACCCTGCATCTCTGGCGAAATCTCACAAAAGCATCGCGCGCTCGTCAAAAACGGGCAACTGCCCGTTCGGCTGTCCGCCCCTACTCTTCTCGCGTGCCGTCTTCCCGTCGGCGCGGGCTGCGAAATTTGCGATGGCTGACGACGCGCGCGACGCGCGCCACGGCGCGGGCGTGCGATTCTCGCCGACTTCAGCGTCGCAGCTGTGATCTCGCGACCTGTTCCCGCCTCCAACCTGCCCCTGCACTGTCGCGATGGCCCTCTCGATTTCACCGCGGGCTCGGGGGCCTTCAACAGGGCCGACTTCCACCGCCGCACCCAGATCGCACGAGGCGTTAACTGCATCTTTGAAGGCGACCAGCGCCGGTTCGCAATTACGTTTAATGGTCATGTTCCTCTGGCCCGCAAACGCAACCACATTGCCCATTACTGCAACTGCGCATGGGTCCACTTTCTCGTTTGATAACTACCCTCCCCCATGTTAGTTTTGCTTCTAGGCGGTGGTTCGCGAACGCGGGGCCACCTGTCTCGTCGGCAGAGCCGCCTCTTTTTTTGCCCGTGGACCGCAGGTAGTCGACTGCCTCATGTCCCCGCGGCCCCCCTGCCCCTCCTCCTCGCCCTCGGCCCCCCGCACCTCCGTGACCCTTGCCCGCGGAATACTGGCTGGGCGCGGCGCGGTTGCGTCTTTGGGCATGGTTTTCGCTGCGCCTGTGCACGTTGCCTGGTGGCGATGCGCCCGCGCCCCCCGCGCGCGCCACATGTCGGGCCTGCTCATTCGTCTCTGTCCTCGTTGACTGCACCTACCCCTGCATCTTCACCCTGCGCGCTTTTCCTGGCCCCAGTGGCGGTGCTGCTCCTCTCGCCGCCGCCGGCAAGTCACCGATGTAGCCCGCGTCCTTGCACGCGCTGTCGCCTTCCAATTTCCCATAAAATTGTCGACACTTCTGATCCCCGTGGCACCGTTCCCCTGCCCGCCCGCGACTAACCCCTTCTCCCGGGCTGCATCGTCACGCGCCAAATGAAAGATTGTGATACTTCTCCTGCGTCAATGGGCCAGGGGCCCTAAAATGGCCCCGGAGTCCTCGAACCAATCGCTGGCATGCGACATCCTGGTTCGGGACGCGGCGGCGCGGCGCGGCAACGTCAAAGAGTGCGCCGACCCGTGCTTCTCCAGCGCTTCCCCCGACACTTTCCACTGCTCTAGCAGTGGCGCCGCGTCTCCGATCTGTTCGGGCCCGTCAAGGCCCATGGCCAAGCTCAACCCGGCGAAAAAGGCAGAGCAAGCAACTGCCGAGCACCACTTGCATATTTTGTGGCACGCCTGCAATTCGTCTCCGTCACGCAACCCCTATGTAATGTGCTGCTGGTGCCTCTGCGTCCAGCTTGTCATTGAGGACGCACCAGAGAGCCCCCATCAAATATAATCATTTGGTCGTTCTCTCCCTCAAGTTCGCATGGGTCGTCGTCGTCTGGTTGTTTAGCTGCTAGCGCTTTTGCGTATTCGGCCGCCGCTAACCGACCGCTGACTCTCTTCGCCATGTCGTCTACATCCTCGTCTACCGCACCGTCCAACGTCTCCACATTGTTGCGCAGGTGCTTGAGCGCCTTGCCGTCTAAGAGCTGCTCGGCTCATTCCCCGAATTTGCCTCGATCACAATCGACTGTCTTGAACAGCTGCATGGCCCTGTATACGCTAACCAATTTGGTACCCAAGCACGCAGGTTTGTGTTTGATCACGGCTATTGGGCCCGCTAATCTTGGTAACGCTGTCAAGCGTGTTTCTTCTGTCCATCAAATTGGTTTTCTCGGTGTTCCTCAAGTTCGCCACCAAAAGCCCAAACCCTTATCATCCCGGTGGCGTCTTGTCGTTCGATAGCCGTTTCCATACCTTCATAGCTGGCATGTAACGCGATGCTCAAATAACTACTATCGCCATTGTAGTAGGCAGCCTCGCACAGCTCCGTGAACCGAGTTTGGGGTGAACAGCCTGTCCCAATCTTGTGGCATGATTCGTCCACGCCCTGGGCCTTCTGGTCCTACAGCGGCCGTGGCAGCGGCAGCGCCCGCCGATGCTCGCGGGCGAACATCGCTCCGCTACCATACAAATCCCTTGGGGATATAGGCGCGGGAATGATGACGGAAGTTTGGCGGACCGTTACGTTCAACACGAACATGAAAGAACATGAACGATCAACCAAACAGGTGTCGATCACGACAAACGCTCGGTTTCGACAACACTATCAATCTCCTGAGCCAATCACCCTCGCGATTTTTTTGCTGGCCGCACCAGTAACGGGAACGTGCTGCAATCATCCGCATGTTCCTCCTCCGTCCTCATCCCTTCTCCCGCCTTGACCTCCCCCTCCCTATTTGTCCTCCTCATCGTCTTATTCCTCCTGCCTTTCCACCGACTATTCCTCCTATCCCCCTCTTGGGATACAACGTCTTACCCAATCTGTTATTCCACTTCAATATCCTCCACATCCCTGATCGGGGCAACCCGTCTGGACATCGTTTCTAAATGGGCTGTCGGGGTTACGCGAACCGTCCAGGGTCCGCATTGCTTCCTGACTTTCGGTTAACTTGCCCTGCTACAAGAATGCCTTCGTGAGCTGTCAACAGTTTTCCTCCGCCGCCTCCCAAACCTCCTCCTCCTCCTCCTTCTCCTCCTCCACCTCCTCCTCATATTCCTCCTCATATTCCTCCTCCGCCTCCGCCGCATCCGCATCCGCATGCCCCCCCCGCCCCTGGCAACTACTCGGAAGGTGGAGTGCATTTGGGGGGTCTTGAGGGGGCTCTTGAGGTTGGGACGACCAGCAGCACCGAAACTAACGCGCCCCCCCCTGCGGGAGGAGAGAAAGGGACGAGAGAAGGAGGACGAGAAAGGAGGACGAGTGGAGGGAAAGTTGAGGACGGAGGAGCGAGGAAGGGAGATTGGGATGACGACTCGGGAGGGTGAATGATGGAGCAGGAGGGATGAAAACTTCAGTGTATCCCCCCCTTTCTGCTCCCCTTGTCCTGCTCCTCCTCCTGCTCCTCCTCCTGTTCCTCCTGCTCCTCCTCCTCCTCCTCCTCCTCCTGCTCCTTTGCACTCCTAATCCCAACCTTCTCTTCGTGTTCGTTCTCCTCCTACTCCTCCCTCTCCTCCTCCTCCTCCAAGTTCGCCTCGTCATCATCCTACCCTCTCTGCTCGTCCTCCTTCTTCTCGTTCTCCTCGTCCTCGGCCTCGTCCTCCTCCTCCTCTTCCTCCTCCTCGTCCCCCTCCATATATTTTCCTAACTAACCTTGCGTGTCTCACCACCCGACGTGTCCGTAGGCCAGGCCGGGCGTTCCGCTTGACACCTGTTTACACTTTGACGTCCCAATGCTAAACCAGCTGCACGGGTAAAGGCGGGCCAGCTTCAAAATGTGGCTCTCGCCAAACCGCCGCGGACATTCGTATCCAACGCGCATTCGTCTTAAACGCAACGGAATGAGGGCTGGTAGTTTTCAGAATGTGATGCACCTTTGACATTCTGAATAATCGCTTCCAACTGGTACACGCATGGAAGGCTGGTCGTCCTCACGCTGTGGCTCTCGCCTGAGGGCCCGACAAACAGCAGTCTTGAAAAGCTCGCAACATCTACAACAGGTCGTTTCCAAACGGTGGCTCTCGTCTCGACGCCACACTCATTCGTCCGACAAGTTCCCAACAATCACACGGGATGGAGGCCCATACTGTTCCATGCCTAGCTCTCGTCTGAAGCGTCGCTTGGTTTTGCGTCAGGGCCGTATGACATGTACAACGGCTCCACGGAGCCAGGGCGGCATTGTCAAAGTGGGGTCGTCGCTGGGCACTCCCCCCCTGAACTCTGAGCAGTCACTTCGTCGCCCTTCGTTTCAGCTCGAAGGACGGAGGGCGGCTTCCTTCGAAACGGAGCTCCCGCCTGAGCTGCGGGCTCATAAGGGGCCCTCGTCATTGAAAGGGGGCGCCTCCCGCAATGTAGAACAGAATGCTCGTGGGGGGTAATGGGGAGGTGACTTGGCACAGGCGGGTGGATTGCATCACCGTTGATACATACTCCTCCTCCACCTCTTCCCCGCTCTTCCCTGCGTGCACCGCGCACTTCCAACAAGGGGGGTGGGACCCAAAAGTGCACGGACAGAGACTAGGCGAGGGGGAAGCCGAGGAGCAAGAGCAGAGGCAGGAACAGTAGAGCTGGCAACCCCCTGTCTAACTGAATACATGTATCCTCTGACATGCCCTCCGAATGCTGACGCGATGCAGCGCCCGCGCAGCGGCCTCCACTTCGTGCAGAACGTCTGCGGCAGTCGGCACCTCCCCCCGCGTAAACGCTTGACACTCGCCCTCTCGTGCCCCAGCCCCCCCTGGCGCCGTGAAACGTATTACGAACACACGACTTACACATACACATACACACCTACCCTTATACACGGGGTAGAGAGAGAGAGAAAACAACACCAAAAACAACAAAACATATACACGGGGACGTACCCAACCGTTTGGACATATGGGGCGACTACACACAAGAACGTTCAATACAAACGAATGCTTCGCTGGACCCCGGAGGAGCCCAAGGAATTTGCGACGATTGCACACTTCGCAGCCCCCCAATGACCAGCGAGATCTCGACTGGGTCTGTTGAGACCTCTTCTCCGCTGGACCTCCCAGGAGCCCACGAAATTGGGGACACTAGCGCTCTTCGCAGCTCCCCAGGGTCACGCGAGGTCTCGGCTGGGTCTGTTTACAACTCCACTCCGCTGGACCTCCCAAGGGCTCACGAAAAGGGCAACACTTGCGCACTTCGCAGCCCCCGAAGGTCCCGCGAGGTCTCGGCTGAGCCTGTTTACAACTCCACTCCGCTGGACCTCCCAGGAGCCCACGAAATTGGTGACAAATTGCGCACTTCGCAGCCCCCGGTGCCCCGACAGTCCCTCGAGATCTCGGCTGGGTCCGTTTACAAATCCACTCCGCTGGAACTCCCAGGAGCCAACGAAATTGGCGACAAATGCACGCTTCACAGCCCCCGAGGGTTCCGGGAGGTCTCGGCTGGGTCAGTTTACAACTCCACTCCGCTGGACTTCCTAGGAGCCAATGACATTGCCGACAGTTGCGCACTTCGCAGCCACCCAGGGACCGCGAGCAGGAGGAAGGAGAGGAGGGAGGAGGAAGGACGGAGGAGGAAAAGAAGTAAGAGTAAGAGTTAGAGTAAGAACCGCTGGACTGTGTCCTAGGGAGGAGGAAAAGGAGGAGGAGGAGGAGAATGAGGAGGAGGGGGGGGAGGAGGAAGAAGGAATGAGGGAAGGGGGAACGGATCAGACAGTGCTCCATCCAAAACGAGAACCCAACACTGGAGGCTTGGGGAAAAAAAGAGACAGGGAGATAAAGAGAAACAACAAAAAGCGGAAAGGGAAAAGGGAGATAAAGAGAGAGAGAGAGAGAGAGCAGGAGGGAAAGTGGGAAAGAGAGCAGAAGAGAGAGAGAGAGAGATTGATAGAGAGAGAGAGAAAGATAAAGAGAAACAGAGAGCTAGAGAGACAGAGGGAGGCAGGAAGGGAGGGAGAAAACGAGGAAAAGCAGAATCGATAGAGAGGGAGACTGAGAGAGAGAGAGAGAGAGAGAAAGAGACTGAACATTAACACGGAAGCGCAGGCTTCCTGAGAGCCATCCAACGAAGAGTGCTTCCCCGTCGCTCCCGAAAGGAGGTACGCCGGGTTTCTGACGCGCCCTCTGGCCAGCAGCAACAATCACTTACGACTGTTCGTCATTATTGGCTCGAGTGGCATTCAACATTAATCTCCAAATCCGTCGATACCCGCTCTCTTCGTATTCGATCGTACCCCCCTTGGGGGTATAGAGTCCTTACCTGCCACGTGTAACTGGCGCAACCCCTAAAACAGGGGAAGAACGGGCGGAGGGAGGAGACAAGGGGGAGTGAGAAGGATGGAGCACGATAGAAAGAGAGAGAGAGAGAGATTTGCACGATGAGGGATAATGAGCAGGACTACAAGAGGTAAAGCCAGACGGGAGGGTCGGCCAGGCAGACCCTGGCGGGCGGGCCCAGACGGCCGGGTCGGGCGGGCGGC
The DNA here is from genome assembly GCA_963575745.1 of Prorocentrum cordatum. NCBI lineage: Eukaryota > Dinophyceae > Prorocentrales > Prorocentraceae > Prorocentrum > Prorocentrum cordatum. The sequence goes on from CAUYUJ010017738.1 coordinate 309,360, forward strand.
TCGCTGAAGCGTCAATCGAAGATGAATCGCGAGGAAGACTCGAACGATAGCGGGTTCCCAAACAAATCGCGAGGAAATCCAAACCGAAAGCTTGATTCCTAAGTGTTGGGGACACGGCGCCGCATTAAAGTGCGAGGAACTACCACGAGAGAGCGCGATTCCTGGATAACATATGAAGAATTCGTGCACGAGAGCGCGAAATTGAAATAACTTGTGAGGACGCTTCAGGCGAGGGCCGTTATCTTGGTTGTAGTTCGGGGCCTAACAACGCATTCTGAGGCACAAGGACTCTCCCCCCCCCAGGAGGAAACAACAACTATTAAATAGACGAGCCCCGGAAGGAGCACTTTGATTCGAAACGGGCACCGAAGGGGAGATCGACAAGACGAACTCTTCAGAAATGAGAATTCAACAACAACACCAACAACAACGACAACCAAGCATCAAATGCTCAAATTGATCCGCCAACCAAACGGGCCAGAAATGTGCTATAATCTCCCGTATCTGCCGTGTTGTCTGTATGCTCCGCGCGCGCGCGTGGCGGCCTCTGGAAGACAAGGCCCCCAGTCGAGCCACGGACGTCGGAACTTCTCAGTGCGCGCTTGCTGAAGGATCCCCTGGAGCTCCTCAAGAAGGCGCGGAGGGAGCTCGAAGAGATCCCAAGATGGTACGAGACGGCCCAAGAGCGCCCGATGACACCAACGGCTGCCTCTGAACGGGCCCTGAAGCCACCAAAACGCCTCCACAACGTCCAAACGGGACCCCAAAAAGAACCTCGAGAGGCAGAAACCAATGATTACCCTCACGACCCATTTGCCAAAACCAGACGGTCGCCCCGAATTTTCACTGCCTCACCACGCGGTGTGGTCACCGAACCGTCGGGTGGGCCCTGGAAAACGGGCATCACCATGATCATCATGATCATCATCATGATCAGCATCCGCATCATCATCATCATCATCATCATCATCATCATCATCATCATCATCATCATCATCATCATCATCATCATCATCATCATCATCATCATCATCATCATCATCATCATCATCATCATCATCATCATCATCATCATCAGCATCAGCATCATCATCATCATCATCATCATCAGCATCAGCATCATCATCATCATCATATTCCGTAGCCATTTTGGATCAAGATGATGCGATCAGGGCAGATGTCAGGTCCCATGTGGCTGGCTCTAGCCGTCGCGTCACCCCTTGGGTCAGACTCCAAATTGAAAACGTTTTTAGCGAGGCCTTCGCGGTCATAGTTCATTCATGTCCATATCTTTTCCGACACTCGGCCCCGCTCGCCCGATTGGGGGCCCAGCTGCGGCGGGCTCGGCCAATTGCAAGACGTGGCGGGGGTGCTCGAGGTGCCGCGCGCGGTGGTGGCGGCAAAACAGGCACCGGAGGCGGACGGCGAAGAGGCGGTCAGCCAGGCGTGGGCGACACAAGTGGCGGAGGCCATGAAAAACTGGGCTTCCAACCGCATGTGCCGCAGCTGCGGATATGATTGGTGGGAACAAGGATCTGGTGCAAACTCGTGGTGGAGTGGCATGTCGCAACTGGACGCCAAGGAACGACACGAGCTCAACCACTTGTGCAGTAAGGCCAAAATACTTGAAGGTGGTACTCAGTCCGTCCCAGGCGGCGATGCAGGCTCACTACCAGCAGGAGGAGCGCAGTCACAAGCCCCGAAGGACGAACGAGCGCGGCGTCTTAGAAATCTACGTAATAATGTCAAAAAGCTGGAGGGTGTTGAGGGAGCCTCTGAGATCCTGATGTTGGAGCACGAACTCTCCGAGGACAAGCCCACGTCTGCCCAGCTCAGCGAGCTGGCACGCAAGCAGAAGAACCAGCGGAGCACCACCGAGGCGCTGGAGCGGAAGATCGCGACCGCCACGCAGGATACCGACATCATCTAGGCAGAGAAGCGAGAGATGGAGTGCAAACGCAAGCAGAGCAAGGCGACGGAGAAGGAGCTGCGGGCCCCGGTCGACAACCTCCCGGCCAAGCACGAGCGCGAGAGTGAAGGAGCTCCGCGCGAAGGGGGGCTCGGCGCAGGCTTCGGGCCTGCCGCGCCCCCATCCTCAGCGGCAGCACTCAGCCAGGGCGAGCGCGCCGACCAAGCCTTCCTGTCGGCGCTCGACCAAGCCTCAGGCGTGCCCAACAGGGGGCACGCACAGCAATGGTAGCAGCAAGTCTCAGGGTTCCGGCGCCTGGTTCATCGAATTGCCCCTGCAGGAGCGGCAGCGGAACGCGACTGCGGCGACGAGCAGGAGCTCGAGGAGGAAGATGTCAGCAACGCCCTGGACAGCATGGAGGAGGAGGCCGTCGAGGAGGCCAGCGCGGCGGCAGCAGGCGCAAGCTACGGCAAAGGGCGCGGGAGCTCGGCCCGAGGGCCCCGCGGCCCTGGCAGCCGCCAAGCGGAAGCATCGGGCCCAGGAGCTTCTCCGGGGTCTCCGCCCGCGGAGCTCAAGCGGAGGGGGAAGCGCGGGTGGCAGCCCGACCTTCGCAGTGGTGAGCCTCAACGGAAGCGGTTGGGGCCCCTTCGCCACCCTCCTCGGCGACAAGCAGGGGCCTCGGCAGTGCGCCGAGGCGCAGGCGCACATCGGGGGCGCGTTCTGTTTCCAATATCACCACCTCAACGGGCAACGCGCCGCGGAGCAGGAGCAGCGGCGCAGGCAGGCTGGCTGGGGCGCAGCGTTGACCCCTGGCGTCGCCGCCGAGGGGGCTTCCCAGCATCGCGCGGTCAACGGCGGCACAGGCGTCGCAGTCCGCCCGGCTCGGCGGATGCGCGGCCCTGGCGAGCACTGCGACAAGCAGAGCTGCCGTGTCCCCGACGGCAGGGCGACCGCGACACGCGTCAACGGCGTGGTGCCAGGCGGTTTGCTGCTCGGCTCAGTCCACTTGGACAACGATGGCGTCGGCGAGAACAGCAAGGCCGCGCTGCAGGACGTCGGGGCCCTCCTCAAACACACGCGCAGGCCCTGGGCTCTTGCTGGCGACTGGAACGTCGAGCCCGGCAGGTTCCACGAGCGGGCTTGCAACTGGCTGTGCAAGGTGAGCGGCCACGTTGTCGACGCGTGCGTGGGCACATGCCAGCGCTCCCTGTCCAAGGCGCCGCCCGAGCTCGACTGGTTCATCGTCAGCGCGGAGATGTTGGATAGGGTCCTGGCCTGCAAGCGCCTCGACATGACGGCCCTGGGGCACGCCGGCCCGTGCAGGCCACGCGCGGCGGCGAAGCTCAGCCTCACCTGCCACAGGAACCTCGGCCAGTCGCACAGGGTCAAGGACCCGATGGCGTTCCTCAAGCTGCGGCCCCTCGGGCCGCTGCAGGAGAAGCACTGGGGCCACAACTCGGCGCGGGCGCAGATCGACCAGGGCGAGGACCTACAGGCCATGGCCGACGCCTACCAGGGAATCTGAGTAGGAGTCGAGGATGAGCTCGTTTGGGTTGACCAGCTCGACACCGACGAGGCCGATCTCTACCGAGGGCGCGGGGGGCCCTCTAGCTTCAGCTACGGCTCACAGGCGCGCGGGAGGTCCACCAAGGGCCCCGGGGCCAGCTACAAGGGCATGCAGCTCATGCGCCTGAGCGACTACTTCGCCCAGGTGCGGCTTCTCGCAGGAGGGCCCGTCCACAGCGGCCGCGGCCAAGATGCGGAAGCTCAACTCAAGCTGGACCCTGCCCGTCGGGAGGCTGAGGGCACGCAGACCAGGGCGCTCGAGCGCTACGAGCGCGTCCTTGGGCGTCGGGCGCGCAGCTGGATCTCTAACCCCATCGCTCGTGGCCGAGCAGATGGGCGGCTCGACCTTCCCCATCGCGGACTCGGTTGAGAACCTCGGCGTGGACTACAGCCTTGACGGCCAGGCCCTCGTCGCCCTCGAGATGCGCCGCTCGAAGGCAGCCGCGCAGCTTTAGAGGCTACGCGCGATTCGATCGCAAGAGACACCCGCCGCGGTGAGGGTGGCCAACACGGGCCTTCGGCCAGCCACGCGGCACGGCCTCAGCGCGGCTGGCTGGCCCTCGCCGCAGCCCGCAAAGGTTCGGAGGCAGGTGGGCGCCGTGCACCGCGGCAAGGGTCCTGGCAAGAGTCCTAGCCTCAGCTCCCCCCTCAGCAAGCGCCTGGCTAGCGACTGGCTCCAGGACCACGTCTCGCTGCCCATCGTGGCGCGGGCCAAGGCCGCGCAGTTCAACTCGGACCGCGCCGGCCCGCGGGCCCTCGGCAGCGCGCTCGCGGGGGCCTCGGCGCGCAAAGAGGAGGAGGGCATAGAGGCGGGCCAAGGGCCTGCATCGGCACGCGCGCCGGCGCGCAGCCGCTTGGGCTGGTCCGCCGCTCGACCAAGTCCCCCCCTCAACGACCTGCAGCAGCGCGTGGACCTGAAGACCCAGGGCCCGTCTACACTGACCATGCGCATTGCTGCGCGCCACGAGCGGCTCCCGTGGCGGGGCGCGGCCGAGCGCCCTGGCCTCGAGCACCTGGCGAGATGGGGCGCGCTCTCCAGCGTGAGGCGCGTCCTGCGCCGCGAGAGGATGAGCGCGCAGACGGCCAGGCAGATGATCTCGGCCAAGAACGCGCTGGTAGGATGTCTCTCTGGCCAGTTGCTCGGCGCTTCGAGGCCGAGCGTTCGCTAGCGTCGTCGCATCGGTACCCCCGATGGTGTCAGGCACGCGGCGCCGCATGGCACATGGCCCGGCAGCACCCCGCCACGGCGCTCGGCCGCGCCGAATGGGAGGCCAACGACGACGGCGACGAGAGACGACCGCCAGACGACATCCACTTCAGGACCATCGTTGACATGGCCAGCACGAACGAGACCGCGGACCCCCTGCGGTCGCGGGCGCTCGCACCAGGGCGCAGGAGGACTCCCCCACCGCCCGCGGAGGGGGGGGCGGCTCTCAAGGAGGGCCGCGGCGACCTGGCGGGGCACCCCCTCATGGGCGACCTGTTCACGGACGGCGGCGTCCTGGACCCGAGCATGGTCTCTGCTCGCGGCGGCTCGGCAGTGGCCGTGATCGGCCAGGACGCGGGCGCCGCCGGCATTTTCGGCCCGCTGCCCTGGCCCTGCCCTCAGGAGTCGGGCGCGGCGGAGCTGGCCGCCGCCATCGAAGGGCTCCAAAACTGCGCGCCCCCTTATCAAAATCTTTACGGGTTGCCAGCTGCTCGTGGACGGCTTCGACGCGGGCGAGACGTGGTGGCTCCAGTGGCCGAGGCCCCACAAGGAGCTCAGGGCGCGCCCGCGGGCGGTGATCTAGGACATCGGCATCGACAACATCACCGCCCACAAGGCGAAGGCCCACGCGACGATGGCGGACGCGCAGGCCGAGCGCATCACCGCGCGGCAGCGGCGGGGCAACCACCGCGCCGACGCGCGCGCCAGTCAGGGCGCGCAGCTGCACCCTTCGGACGAGGCTGTCCGCGCTCGCAGCCTGCGCCAGGATCGCCTAGTCAGGAAGGTCTTTCGCTGGCTGGGAGCTGCCATGCAGGAAGGCGACGCCGAGCTGACGGCGGAGGACGGCCACGACGGCCCAGGCATGGCAGCAGCGCGGTGCGGCTGGCGCGGATGCACGCTGCGCTGGAGTCGCCACTGCAGCTTCCGCGATTGCCCAAGGAGGGCGCGCGGTCGGCACGGCGATCTCGGGCCCGTGGACCTCGGGCGCAGCAGGCGCCTCGGGCTCCGTCGCAGCGGCCGCGGCGATCCTCACCGCGAGCGCCGCGCTCCTCTCCGGCCAGGCCAGTGGCCCGCACGGAGCTGCATCAGATGATGGCGAACGCCGCGACGGCGGCGGCGGCGGCGCCTCGGCCGGCAGCTGCGGCGCGGCCGCGGAGGCGCGAGATCAGCCTGCCGCGCAACCGCCGCCCCCGCCCCCACCCGCTCTTCCACCGCGGCGGGGGCTCGACCCGCACGACCCCCACGAGATATGGCGCGAAGGCAACCACCTCTTCTGCGCCAACTGCGGCTACTAAACGCAGAGTGGCAGGATGGCAGGCCCCGCGAAGGAGCGCCCCAAGGCCCCCAAGCACGACAGGCAGAAGGTGGCCCTCAGCCGCCTCTAGCGAGGGCTGCAGCCAGCGGGGCAGGGCAGCGTCGGTGACCCTGAGCCCTTGCGCCGCATGCGCAGGCGGATGGACGACTAGCCAGCCTTGCCTATCTAGGGCCAAAACCATGTGCGTAGGTTCGCTCACGCACGGGTCGGGCCCGATGCCGATGGCAATGCAACAAGTCCAAGCGTGAGGCCTGGTCCATCAGGATAGTTGCGCTGCTGTCGGCTGGGTCGCTTCGACGTTGCCCGAAGTTTGCTTCTCACGCGTGCATGGCCTAGGCTCGATGAGCGCGCTCAGTTGCCAGCAGCGTGCAGCGGAGGCTAAATCAGGTGTGTAGGTTCGCCCACGCGCGGGATCGGGCTCCGGTGCCAGCGGTACCGCAACCAGTCCAGCAGAGGCCAGGGCCAAAGGACGGGATGCGATGCTGCGGGCACTCTCTCTCTCTCTCTCTCTGTCCCTCTGTCCCTCCTTTCTAGCAGCATGGTTCCATGCTCGGTGCTGCCCTCGACCGCAGCTTCGGCTGCCTCAGCGCCCGGCGCGCGCTTGCACTGCCTGGCTCGACCTGTCTGGCGCGAAGCGCCATTTCATATCAGCAGCACGACCGTGTTCTGTGCTGCACCTCACTGGCAGCATCAGGCTGCCCGTTTCACTGCCGCGATGCGCGCCTTCCGCGCAGCTCTGCCCTGAACGGTAGCTTCGGAGGCTGACCCAGGAGTGGAGGTTCGCCCTCACTCGGGATCGGGCTCCGCACCATTGCCCATGCAGCCAATCCGTCTCTGTGGCCAGGAGCCGAATTGACGGGTTGCTCTGCTGATGGGGGGTGCAGTGGAGCGCGAACTTTCGCTTCGGAACGCTAGCACGCCGTCCGTTCAATGTAGCTTCTGGCGCGCCGCGTGCGACAACTGCCCGCGCGTCTGTCGACGTGGAGGGCGACCCGAGAGCGTAGGTTCGCCCATGATCTGGTTGGAACCCCACAGGACTGAGAAACCGCGTCAGTCTGCGCGGCCTGGAGCCTTGGACCCGGTGGCTTCTCAGGTGCGGTGAACGACAATGCTGTGTACCAGCCCGCTTGACCGCGCAGCGTGGCCTATGCTAGCTGCTGCGCGGGCTGAGTCGCCCCGACTGCTGGGATCGGTCATCCACTTGCCTCGGCCGAGGCCGCCGATTGCTCTCGGCACTCGAACGAATCTGCGAGCGTGCGCCGAGGCGCGCGTGACCGAGCGTTGCCGCAACAGGGCCAAAAGGACACGCCTCGGTCCAAGGGGCAGCACGAGCTAGGAGCTCCTGACGCCTTCAAACAAGGGGACCATCATCATCATCATCATCATCATCATCATCATCATCATCAGCATCATCAGCATCATAACCATCATCATCAGCAGCATCACCAGCAGCAGCATCCCTACCATCATCAGCATCATCAACAGCGGCATCGGCATCAGCATCAGCATCATCATCATAATCACCATCGTCAGCATCAACATCATCATCATCATCATCGTCGTTATCGTCATCAAAATCATCATCGTCATCGTCATCATCATCACCGTCACCATCATCACCACCATGACCACCATAATCATGATCATCGTCATCGTCATCGCCACCGTCATCAGCATCACCATCATCAACAACATCAGCATCAACACCAGTATCAACATCATCTCCATCACTATCATCATCACCATCACCATCATCATCATCATCATCCTCATCATCATCATCATCATCATCATCATCATCATCATACTCATACTCATACTCATACTCATCCACAGCATCATCGGCAACATCACAATCATCATCATCAGCACTATTATCATCACCATGCTCATCATCATCAGCATCATCATCAGCATCATCATCGCATCGGCACCGTCATTGTCGACATCAGCAGCGTCAGTATCATCAAAATCATCAGCAGCATCAGCATCATTATTAGCATTATCATCGTCGTCATCATCGTCACAAGCACCACCAGCATCATCATCGTGTCCGTCGTCGTCGTGATCAGAATCATCATCAGCATCACCATCATCGTCGGCATCAGCATCGTCATCATCGGCGTGGTCGTCATCATCGCCATCCTCATGATAATCGTTACAATCATCAGCAGCAGGATCAACGGTATGCATCGTCGTCATTGTCACAACCATCGTCGTCGTCAGCATCGTCATCATCATTATAAGTCTCAACATCATCATGACCACCCTCCACAACCATCATCGTCGTCAGAATCATAGTCCGTCCTCATCATCGTCATCATCGTCGTCATCACAATGAGCATCGTCATCAGCATCGCGATCGTCATCGTCGCTACCATCATCACCATCAGCATCGTCATCGTCACAACCATCATCTTCATTACCATTGTCAGTATCAGCATCATCATCATCATCATCATCATCATCATCATCATCATCATCATCATCTTCGTCATCACCAGCATCGTACGCAGCATCATCCTCATCATCACCATCGTCGTCACCGTCATCGTCCTTATCATCAACCGAGCAGCGGCCATCGTCATTATCGTGAGTATTCTCGCCATCATCTTCGTCATTATCATCACCTTCATAACCACCAGCAGTTTCATCATACTCGCCATCACAACCATCAGCACCAACAGGAGCATCAACATCATCATCGTCATCATCCTCAGCATCGGTGTCGTCGTCATCATCATTACCATCATCATCGTCATCATCAAGATCACCACCACAATCATCATCAACGTCCTCGCGCTCGTTTTCGTCCACATCTTTGACGTCATCCTCGCCGCCACCGCCGTCCTCGTCGTCGTCGCCGCCGCCGCCATTACCATCCTCATCATCGTTATCCTCAAGGCGGTCGGCAAGGCAACTGGCAGCGACCCCACCCCACTCGGGAGCCCCGCCAATAGCTCGGGTTCGATCTTCTCGGCGAGCACAAGCGCCAGCTGCTGCACGGCGATCTGCACCTTCTCTGCGTTGATGACCCCCTCCCTCTTCCCCAGTCTCCGTTACTTCCTCCTCCTTCACCTCCTCTCCCTCCTCGTTCCTCCTCCTCCTCCTCCTCCTGTTCCTCCTTCTCCTCTTCCTCCTCCTCCTCCTCCTTTTCCTCCTTTCCCTCCTTTGCCTCCACCTTTTCCTCCTCGTCCTCCTCCTCCTCCTCTTCCTCTGGTGGCCGGGACCTACCCGCAAAACGCCACCCAAGGGCCGACCGGCTGCACCGCAACGCTTGGCAGAGCCGGGCCGTTTTGTGGTCGCTCGAATCGGGATTGGATGCGCTTGCCCCTGCGTCCACCTTCCCTTTCCTCCTGCCCGTCCTCCTCCGAATGTCGCATGGCCAAAAGAAGCCGAATCGCTCAGCATCCTTGTTTCCCTGTGCGCTGAAACTGGCGCCACCCGCCCGGGGACCTTTTCTGCCCACGCGGTTGTGGCGCGTCGTGGGACGGGAACGAGGGGGAGACAGGGGTGGGAGGAGGGGGAGGAGTCGCGAACCCATAGGACGACGCGCCGAGTTCAATTCGGGAAGGGCAGGAACGGTGGGAAAAAACGATCGAGCGCAATCGAGCACAGAAATCCAGCGAGCCCCAGGACACTGCTAGCCCAGCCGAAGCTTCACGGCAGTGACAGGAGGTCGCACGAAGAGAGCCCGGAATCGGCCAAGCCGACCTCCCAACACACGAAACGAGCTTCGAAGGAAAACTCGAGAGATATGGATAAGATGGACAGAAGGCCCAGCTACTGGACAGCATCGCCCGTGACCAACAGCCGGGAGGGGGAAGGGGGGGAACGGCCTCTTTTAGGGTGGACGCCCTTCATGAAATTACCCCTCCTCCACTTACGTTGGGGATTCCCCTACAAAAAGGCAGCCGCGTGATCACAAGTCCAGAAGAGCTGTGTGCGTGCCAACTTGGCCGGGAATGCCCCGCATCTACTACATCCCACGACGTCCCCAGAAATATGCAAAACATGCCCTCTCGCCGAACAGAGCGGGACCTCCCCGTCCTCGGCAGGGGCTGCATGGGAAGGTCCGGGTCCGCCAGCGATGGCGGGGTGCCTCTCGCGGCCCGCTTCGCGCCTCGCACCGCCGCCACCAAGACCGCACCCGCGAGGGCCTCCTGAGGGTCCGCGGGAGCTCTCGAGGCCTCCGAAAAACGCACCCGCTTTCGCGGCACGAAAGAGTAGCAGGAGCGAAGCGGGGATCGACTCCAGAAGGACTGGTGGGGCTTGGTGGGGGGTTGGCCGAGAGGACGCGCCTCTACAGCCCCAGGACAACAGGAAGTCGAGGAGGGGAGGTCGCTCGACGAAGTCGGAGGCGAAGGAGGAGGGGTGGCCCGAAGCGTAATCCTGTGAGGCCATAATTCATTTTTTTGCTGCTGCTCCTCCTGCCCCCCGTCGTCCTCCAAACGGCGTCGCGACACTCTCCCCGCCCCCTGCATTGCGTCACCTTCCGAATTTCGGGTCGCCCTCGGGTCAGGCCCAAGCAGCTCGCTGGGGCCCCCCAGGGCCGATCGCCCCAGGCCACGAGACTTGGTGGCCCTCTCGGTCTCCAGGCCCCCCTCCCTCGGACGCTTTCTCGGCCCCAGGACCTGAGGCACGGCCCACGTCGGGGCGGGTCTGGCAGCGGCCCCGGCGGAACCGCTCCAGACCCACCAGGGAGCGAGACGAGCGGGCGCAGTGGGCACATCGCCAGCCGTGTTTGCCACGAACAGGAACGTGTTTCACCCTCACGTCGGCCTCCTCTCGAGGCTTGATCAGGCGCGCGGTTGTGCCGCCGCCTTCAAGAGCTGCCCCCGCGTCGCGACGGGTGGCAGCACGGCCGCGGCGCCCTGGGGTGGCCACCCTGTCCGCCGGCCTCGCCTCCAGGTTGGCCTGGCCGTTGCCGATCCAGACCGCCACCTGGCGCAACTCCTCCAGGAGCTCGGCGTGGCGGCGTGGCGCTCGTACGCGGCCGTGGGCACCCCGTGGATCGCCAGGCCATTCTTCGCCGTCATTTCCGCGCAATCGTTGCCGATATTGTGGGGCGATCCGCCCGACTCCGAGCCTGTCTGGTGGCCTTTGATCCATGTGACGTTGGCGCCACAGGTCCACGTTCTCCCTGCGCGGGTGCGCGGTGCGCCTCTTCCTCTGCTCGAGGCCCTCCAATATGCGCAAGCAGCCCGCGTTGACCTTCATGGGGGTCTGGCCATGCTTCAGCGCCTGGATGATCGCGCACAACTCGCCTCGCAGCGATGCCTGCTGGGGGCCAGGCAGTCAGTGGCCCACATGCCATGCCAAGTAGCCGCTGCCCGCTCATCACCGCGATGCCCCAGCCCGCTCGATTCGCTTCTGGCCAGTGACATGAACACTTGGCCGATCCATCGGTGAAGATCACCCCCGTGATGGTCATGGGAGGCGGATCCAGCCGTTGTCGCGAGGGTCGGGGCGTGTGAGCGCACGCGGGCGGCGGCAGCATCGGTGAATCGGGTACAAGTTCGCCGAATGCAGCCGTTAGAGAAGCAACGCTGACTTCTCCTGAAACGGAGGAAAAACGGTATCACGGATTCTCTCGGCGTCTCCATGGAGCCGTCGCGAACGCGCGCCGTCGAGGAGAGACCGCACGCTTACAGGCACCGCGACCGAAGGTTGCAGCGCCAAGCGGCGGAGTCCACGATGACGCGAACTGCGACAGCGAAGAGCGTAAAGGAATCGGCTGACAACCTGTGTGTATAGGGAGACGGCCGAAGGGCCGTTCCTATACGGGGTCCGTAACAAGAGGCGAGGAGTAGGACTCCTCTTTCCAGGGCACTGCGCAGGGACCAGTGCTCGGTCAGTATTATGCCAATACCTGAGCCGATACATGTGCGGCCTGTGAGGGTATAAAATGGAGATGTGAGCGGGCTTCACGCACAGAGGAGAGCAGGGGGAGGCGGAGGGAGAAGAGAGGCAGGGAGTCCACAGGTGTTGAGGTTTTGAAATGCAATTCGGTGGTGGGGCTGCTGTTTGACACCTTCTGGAAACGACGGGCACTCGCGCGGGCGACCGTGGACGCCGTGAGGCCGCGTCTCGAAGCCTGAGGTCGGTGAGGCGGGGGTAGGCATTGCGATGTCCGCCACGGCGTTTGCAGCGGTTGGTGTGCGTCGGGCCCTTTCACCATTAAGGAAGCGCCAGTGAAAGCCCCCCGACGCATCGAGCCCAAGATGCGCTCACTGTTGTGACCAAGTCCCTGCGTGCTTGGACTTTCGGGCCGAAAATGGTCCCCAATACCAATACAAGAACCTGGGGAAGGGGGGATGCGTGGCCCCTCCCACCATCCCGCCCCCCCCAAAGCCTCCCCCCCCGCACCCGCTCGAACGCGGTGGCGGAATCGCGCGGCAGCGCAATTGGATCAATGATGGTTCACATGAGTCGCATGACGCGTGCAGTCGCACGTGAGAATTGCTTTGAATGTCGATGCTTATGTGTGCATCGACGTGCACTCCGATCCAATTGGAGTTGCATTTCGATGTGCACTCCGATTGCCAGTTTATGTACATTCCGACTTGAATTTTCCACGGGGCAACTGGCGCGACAACCAAGGGACAACCCGCGGGGCAGCCAACGGGACAACCCGCAAGACGAGCCACGGGACAACCCACGAGACAACCCACGGGACAACCCACGCGACAGCCCAGGGGACACCCAAGGGGAAAACCCACGGGACAGCCCACGGAACAACCCGAGGGAAACCCCCGTGGGACAGCCAGGGCGGGCCATCCTCGGACTGGGACGAAAACTGGCTACGCCGAGCTGGGGCGACGCCCTGGCTACACCGACACGTCGTCGCCCCCACGTAGCTCCGTCTAGAAGGCGCGCACGACACGAATCGAAACCAAAATTGATGTCCCAGTTGGTGGCCACTTCGTGACGACGTGACCTCAGATCTGACATCACGAAGAAGTTGCAATATCGTACAAGAAAGTCGCCCGGAGCCCTGCACCCCATCTTTCGACATGATTCTAGCCGGATCGATCCGCAAAAACCCAGTGGTCCGAGACACGGCGAATCGCGACGCCACGATCTCAAGGTTCGTCCTCACCACCCAGCCTCCGATGGGCAGAGCGTGGAGACCCTACGGTTCTCCTTATCCCCACCATCCCCCTCCATAACCGCAGCCAGTATCATCATCATCATCATCATCATCATCATCATCATCATCATCATCATCATCATCATCATCATCACCATCACCATCACCATCACCATCACCATCACCATCACCATCATCATCATCATCAGCAGCATCATCATCATCATCATCATCATCATCTTCATCATCATCATCATCATCCCATCATCATCATCATCATCACCACCATCATCATCACCATCATCATCATCATCATCCTCATCATCATCATCATCATCATCATCAGCATCATCATCATCATCATCATCATCATTTTCATGACCATCACCATCACTATCATCAGCACCACTATCATCATCATCATCATCAGCATCATCATCATCAATCATAATCATCAGCATCATCATCATAGTCACCATCAGCATCATCATCAGCATCGCCATCAGCATCACCATGATCATCATCATCATCATCATCATCATCATCATCATCATCACTATCATCCCCACCATCATCAGCAGCAATAGATTGTCATCATCACCATCATCATCACCACCGTCAGCAACAGCATCCTTTCCTTCGTCTTCCTTGTTCTCCTCCTCCTCCTACTCTTCCTCCTCCTGCTCCTCCTCCTCCTCCTCCTCCTTACCCTCACCACCAGAATCATCACAGTCATAATCAGCAACAGCAAGATGTGTCGTCTTCCTCTTCCTCATTCTCCTCCTCCGTCTCCTCCTCCTCCGCCTCCTCCTGGTCACCATCATAAGCAGCATCAGCATCATCATCATCACCACCACCGTCATCATCAGCATCATCATCATCATCATCAGCATCATCATCATCAGCATCGTCATCGTCATCGTCAGCTTCATCATCATCATCACCACCATCACTATCATCACCATCATCATCAGCATCGCCATCATCATCATCATCATCATCACCATCACCATCACCATCACCATCACCATCATCATCATCATCATTAGCATCATCATCACGAGTATGTTCAATCTCCTCATCATCCTTGTCCACCTCATCATCATCCTCGTGAGCAGCATTCTCAACATCGTCATCATCATGATCGCAATCGCCATCGACATCTTCATCAGCATCACCGTCATCATCCCCATCAACATCATTAGCATCACCATCATCATCATCAGCATCATCACACTCATTCGCATTATCATCCGCATCATCCTCCTCATCATCATCGTCATCACCAGCATCATCACTAGCACCGTCACCACCATCACTAGCACCAACAGCGTCGCCATCAGCATCAGCATCATCATTATCGTCGGCGTCGTCGTCATCGTCATCGTCATCGTCACCATCATCATCAGTTTCATCATCGGCAGCAGGACCACTATCACTACAGGACTACCCATCATCATCAACACCATCATCATCATCATCATCATCCTGAACATCACCCTCAGCATCACCGTCATCATCACCAACATCAGCATCAGCATCACAAACCTGAACAGACTCAGCATCCTAATCATCATCAGCATCACCGTCATCATCACCATCAGCATCAACAGCATCACCACCATCATCAACGGCATCACCCTCTTCTTCCGCATCCTCATCCTCATCCTCATCCTCATCATCATCATTGAAAACTTCACTGACATCATGACCATCATATTCATCAGCACCATCAACATCGTACTCATCACCAGGATCATCGCCGTCGTCGTCATCGTTCCCATCCCCATCACCACCACCATCATCATAACCACCATCAGCATCAAAATCATCACCATGACAAATATCAGCATCCGCATCAGCATCATCATCGTCAACAGCATCATCATCATCATCATCATCATCATCATCATCATCATCATCATCACCATCACCATCAGCATCAGCATCAGCATCAGTATCAACATCAGCAGCATCATCACCATCATCATCCACCCTCCTGTCTTTCCCCCTCCCCTTCTCCTCCTCCTGATCCTCCTCCTCCCCCTCCTCCACCCTCCTCCTTCCTCATCATTCCTCCCTCCTCCCTCCTCCCTCCATCACTGCTCCTCCCTCCTCCATCCTCCCTGCTCCCTGCTCCTCCCTCCTCTCTCCTCTCTCATCTCTCCTCCTCATCCTCCTCCGCCTCCTCCTCCTGCACCTCATCCTCCTCCGCCTCCTCCTCCTTTCCCCCCCCCCCCTCCCCCCTCCCCTTCCCGCTCCTCTCAATTCTCTCCACTCTCTTCTCCCATCCCTCCTCCTCCTCCTCCTCCTCCTCCTCCTCCTCCTCCTTATCCTCCTCCTCCTTCTCATCGACCTCATCCTCGTCCTCCTCCTC
>CAUYUJ010017738.1:332326-369826 GCA_963575745.1 Prorocentrum cordatum
GCGGGCAGGATGTGCATCCGTATCCACTGCGTCATGGACCATTTGGGAAGGGGCGCCGAAAGGCCGAGGCGCAGTGGCCATGGATAGACATCTGGCCTCCAAGGCGCAGTGGATATGGAGACAAATCTTGCCTTCGACGAAGCCAGGACGAGAACAATGTCGAGTGAGGATCATTGGGGAATCCTTGAGATGCTCAGGAGGTGCATCGGGCGCCGCAGCCTTCTCAGAGCGCCTCGCAACGCTCTGAGAGCGTTCCAGAACGCCCTGGAGCAGATTCATCCTCGTCCCTGACCCGTCCGATTGCCCGCACGGGCGGGCCTGGGACCGCTGCAGCAGGCTGGCCACCCGGATCCGGAGCTTCGCGGGCACGGACGACTCGCGCGGGGCGGGCGGGCGGGGGGGCGGGGCGGAGGCGAGGGCCGCACGGGGCGAAGACGAGGGGAGGCAGGCCCGCCGCCAAGCTGCAGAGCTCTGTACGGGTACGGGCGAGGCTCGCCCGGCGGAGGAGCTCGCCCGACGCCCAGGTCCGGAGCTCTTGGCGGGCACGAGCGGCTCGCCAGGGGATTCTGGAGGTGCTCTGGGGTCTTCGGGCGGAGGGGGTTCTACATGTTCTCTCCCACATGCTAAGCGTGGTTATGCTTTCCTCCACTCCCGCGTCGCACCGGCGTCTCTTCTCCTCCCCTCCTCCTCCTCCTTCTCGTCGTACACTCACACCACACACACACCACGCACACAACGAACACACAGCAAACATCAGACACACGAACACACACAGACACATCAGACACACACCAGACAGCACGCCTCCACATATACCACACCACACACCATACACGCATAACGCGTCAGCGCCGGCGCCGGAGTCGGCGTCGGCGCCGACGCTGCAGTCGATGCGGCGCTGGGGACGGTCAGCCCATCCTCCGCCAGTCGCTCGTAGTCATTATTGCGGTGCTGCTGCTGACGGTGTCGAAGTGCTCCTGGCCGCCCCGTGAGACTTTATGTGGCGGGTCGGTCAGGACATCGGAAATGGCGTCGAGGCTGGTGTTGTTGATGCCGGCGTGGACGTAGGCACTGGTGTCCCTGTAGGTGTTGGCGCTGGCGTTAGCGTCGGCGTCGGTCGATGCCGTGACTCTTGCCTTCATATGGCCAACGGGCATGCCGAGCTTGGTGCGGGACTGTGCGATTGCTGCCGTGGCCGACCTGTCGGAGGAGAAAAGCACGATACCGCAGCCTAGAGAACTCCTGGGATTGGTCAGCGAAAATGCTACATTCGAGGATGTGGCCGCAGGGGCTGAAGGTGACGAACAGGGCGTCGTCCGATGCAACGGTCCAAGTTCTGCACGTGGATTGCGGATAATGTGGTTGTCGAGGAAGGAGCCGTTGGTGAAGGCGTCGTCGATGCGGGCGCTGGTGTGGGCGCTTGGCAGGGCCACGGCGTCGGCGCTGGTGTAGACGATGACGGTGCTAGTGTCAGAGAAGTCGGTGCTGGTGCTGGTGCCTGCGTCGGCGATGCGAAGACTGGGATGAGGGGCGGCAGCATGAGTGAGTCCTGGCAGCGGTGCTGTAGGTCGCAGTCCTCGTGGTGGCACTGCTGTTGGGAAACTAGGTGGTGGTGCTGGTATTGCTGGTCGTACTCGTGGTGGTGTTGCTGGTTCCACTGGTCGTAGTGGGGGTGGCTGCGTGCTGTGGCAGCTCGCCTGGCCTCAGCAGCTGCCTCCCTGAGATCACGGTTTGTTGGGAAGGCGACCCCTGGCCTGGGCCTCGTCCCGGCCTGGTTCCTGGCCTCATCCTGGGCCTGTTTCTCGGCCTTCACCGCCTCAACCAGGTCCAGGACCCCAAGGTCCTCTTCCGAGTTCCCCACCACCCCCAAATTGTCCAAGGGGTCCTCCGACGCCTCCTCGACGCCAGGCCTCCTCCAGGTTGCCCTTCTCCTCCTTAGCCTTTGCCTGGTCGTAGGTGCACTGGATGCCGTAGCCGTCGGCGTTGGTGTCGGCGGAATCCAAGGTGGTGGAAGCGCCAACCTCGATGATGATGATGATGATGATGATGATGATGATGATGATGATGATGATGATGATGATGATGATGATGATGATGATGATGATGATGATGTGCCTGGGGATGTAATTGACGGTGTGCTGGGGCCCGGTGCTCTGGTCGGTGCTGGTGCTGGCGTCGGCCTTGAAGTGGGCGATGGCGTGGGCACGGGCGTTACGTTGCTGATTCCAGTCGTTCTGATGCCAATCGTACTCATCCATGGTCATCATTGTAAGACCATCTGCGTAGTTGCGCCAACGGCGGGCGGCGTCTACGAGAGGCCTAGGCCCGGATGGGCCCGTAGAATACTCGTAGACCAATGTTGGCGCTGATGCTGGTAGTTGAAAGGTCGGCGGCTGCCGCAGGCTGGCAGCAGGGGACAGGGGGTCGGTAAAGGCCCCCTGCCGCCTGCAGGTGTTTCGCGGGCGCTGCGGCCGCCATCGCGCGGCGCCGCCGCCAAGCTCGTCGCTGCCCGGCACGGGTCGGGGCTCTGATGACCCGGGTCAATCCAGACCCGTTTCAGCCGGGCCTTGCAGAATCCTGCAAGATCCTGCGCCCAAACCCAGGTCAATGCAAAAGATCCTGCAAGATCCTGCAAGATCCTGCACCCAAGCCCGGGTCAATGCGACCATGGCCCTGCAGGATCTTGCACGATCCCGCACTCTGGTTGACCCCCGCTTGCATTGACCCCCATGTCAAGGCTAAGGGCCCCGTAAACCCGGACACGCTGAGCACGGACACCCAACATCCCTCGAAATCAATGTTTCCAAACGGCGGCACGAACAACATTCTGCACTGCAACATTTCTAGAATAAACCCAGACCCAATCCCTAAAAGGCTGCAAGACACCGCTAAACCCGGACACAAACCCGAATCCTGCAGTGCATCTAAAAAAAATGCACGGGTGCTGAAACATGTGAATTTGAAAGAAAAGGTGTCGGTTCCTTGGTTTCCTGTGTCCTGGTTTATCTAAGTCCTGGTCTCCGGGGGCCTGAGGGGCTCCCGAACGGGCCCGGCCAGTCCCTCCCCGTGCACGGGGGGGTGTCCCCGCAGGTGGCGATTTGAGCCAAAATAACCACGGACAGCTCCTGCTCCTCCTTCCTCTCCTCCTCCTCATTCCTCTTCCTCCTCCTCCTCCTGCTCCTCCTCCTTCTCATTCCTCCTCCTCATTCCTCTTCCTCCTCCTCCTCCTCCTCCTCCGCCTCCTCCTCCTCCTCCTTTCCACGACCACCACCACCACCATCATCATCAGCACCACCACCACCATCATCATCAACACCACCACCATCATCAGCATCATCAGCATCATCACCATCATCATCAGAATCGGCATCATCAGCATCAGTATCATCATCGGGATCGTCATCATCACTACCACCTTCATCGTCATCACAACCATCATCATCATCATCAGCACCAGCATCATCAGAAGCATCATCAACATCAGCATCAGCATCAGCATCAGCATCAGCATCAGCATCATCATCATCATCATCATCATCATCATCATCATCATCATCATCATCATCATCATCATCCGCATCATCATCATCCGCATCATCATCGCCATCGTCATCGCCAACATCATCAGCACCATCGGCATCATCATCAACATCAGCACAATCATCAGCACGATCATCATCATTAGCATCATCATCGCGCCGCTCAACCAGGCCGGGATGTTTGGTGCGTCTTGGGCCAGGCGGGTCGAGCAGGACAGGACGGGCCACACCCCAAGCTCGGCGAGGGAGGAACGCGAACGAACGGCACGGCACACACAGCACAACACACACCACAAACACACACACAAACCGAACGAAACAGGAAGAAAGAACCCCCAAGTCACCCCGGACGGGATCCTGGCATTAGCCGCAAGTCACAATCGGTCGGAAGCGGCTGAATCTCAGCGACTGGATAGCTTGCTCTGATGCTCGGGCAAACAAGGTACTTCAACGAACGGGGCAGGGCTCAGTGACGCTAGTCCACAATTTGCCCGAGCTTGGATCACGGCCTGAGAGAACTGTGGCGTTTACCTGAAACAAAAAACTGCACACGCCAGATTGCCCACGGCACGGTCCCGGGAGCGTAACCCGAAAACTGGAAACCCAAAGTTGAATCCGAATGCGCTTTCTTAGCGGGTTCCGAAAGTACAGAAATCCACGACACGCTGTTGGCTCTGGCCGCCCCGAGAGGCGGGCGAGTTGAGAAGCCTGCAAGATTCAACTGTCACTAAGACTTTCCAACGCCACAGGCACGTGATTGTTACAGCTTACGCGGATCAGAGAAAGACAGAACTTGAGTTGAGAATTTCCCTCCTTACAAGCAAGGCGGGCTCGGGGGTTAAGCTTGGGCAGCCCCCAGATATGAGAAGGGTTTTTGGGACGGCGCCAGCTACCAGTCGGGGGCCCATGACGAGCCTGTCATCACGAACGGCATGGCGCGCGAATCCAGAGACTGACGACGACGCCCCCCGTGATCCACCCCCGCACGGTCTTCTGAATGCACGGCCAATCCAAATCAAACCAGGGGAGCTGTAAAACATCAACGGACACTACCCCGAAACCGAGGTTTCGAATAGTCTTTGACACGCCCCCCTGGCCTAAATACAACTCCAGAAAGACTTGTGTCATTGAGACCTGGGCGGAGGGCAACGGTTTGGCGGCCAACGCCTTTCTCAAAACTCGGCGCGCCCTCACTTTCACCTCACCGTCGCTCAGCGAGGCGCCGCTGGCAACGCAGGCAGCGGCGGCGTGCCCTCGCGCTCCTGGAGGATGGGCCCCAGCCTGGCGGCGACGCGCCGCCCGAACTCGAGCAACCCGGCTGGCGCATGGCGCAGCTCCGCCGGAGCCCTCGCCTGCTCGCCGTACTTTTCAGCATCGCGTCGCTGTGCCGACGCTCTCTGGACTTGACCTCCAGCGCTGAGCGCACCTTCGTCAGCAAGTCGTGCGAGGCGCCGCCGCGCCGAAGGCCGTAGACGGCCAGCCCCATCTGGTCCAGCCCCAGCGCCTTCGCCGACATCAGCATCTCCACGGACAGGTCGTTTCGAGCGAAGCTCCGGAGCCTGTCCGTCACTAGCTGACCGCGCCGCTTGAGCACTGCGAGGCACTCGCGCAGGCACCCGACTCCGTACAGCGCAACTCTCTCGTCGAAGGCCCCCACCTTTGTCAGCGCTCCCATCTCGCTCCGACCCAGCAGAATAGCCCACTGCTGCTGCCCTAACCCCGCGCCCGGCACCGGCGCGACCAGCTGCATGGGCGCGAGCGCGCCCAGCTCGCTAGGGAGGAGGTAGGCGTCGAGGGCCAGCAGCAGCGCCACAGCGTGCTTCTGCGAGCCTCTGGACAGCAGATGCCCCGCCAGCTCCACGGCAAGAAGCCACGGCACTGGCATCCGCGTTGCTCGCGAAGCCACCTGGGCCCACCCAGCCAGCGCCCCGGTCGCTCCGGGGAAACTCTGCGCGCCGTTCCTGCCGACCGCGGGGTAGTAGAAATTCGCCGCGGCTAAGGTCTTGCTGGCTACATCCCCGGCGCACCCCAGGAAGAACAGCCTGTCCATGCACTGCGCCAGCGCCAGGTCGAGCTCCCCTACCGCGGCCCAGCTCACCCCAGCCTGCAGCGCTCGGCTCAGGAAGGCCTCGGCCCCCCTCCGGCAGTCCAAGAAGGTCGCCCTGGCCACCGACCTCGACTCCAGGAAGGAAGGCGGGCGCGAGCCCGGGAGGGGCGCCGAATCGGGCGATGGCGCGCGGCACTAGGACCTCCTCGCGGTCGCCGCGGCGACAGACGCGACGCCCGCCATCTTCATCCAGTCGCCCAGTGGGGCCACCAGCTCCGTCCTCGCGCGCGCGCGGGAGCGCCCGCTCCTCGCCTGCGCCGAGGATCGGGAACTCTGGCCCGGCTGGAAGCGCCCCCGGCCCAGCGCCAGCCGCAGCTGGCTCCGCCTCGGCGGCCCCCCCACCCAGCTGCGGCTAGAGGTGGCGCAGGCCCCGAGACGGGTTATCTGCCGGGTTCCTCTCCAACGGGGCCCAGCGGACACGCGCGCGGAGGCGACGCACCAAGGCGAGGGCGCTGATGTCAAGAAGGATGTCCCGAAGCTGGAAGGCCGAGGATCGGCGCTTCCCGGCGGCGAGGGCCAACCCCAGGTCATCGACTAAGAGCAGTACTCGGCGTCCTGAAGCTCTCCGATCTCGAAGGGGATGTCGAAGCGAGCCCTCGCGCGCTCGTCAGCCTGGCGCATGCTGCCCAGCAGGTCGTCCGACATCAGTAGCTGCTCCAGCTTCGCAGAGGCCCCCTCGCCCCCATGGCGCGGGCGCGAGCGGCCGTGGCGCCTTGGCGGTGCCACCGGCGCTCAGCCGTCCGCCCCCAGCGCGCGATCTCCTCCACGGGCGCCTCGCGCTCGCAGACTCCGCAGCCCCAGTGCGAGGCGTCGCCGGCCGCGACCTTGCTGCGCCAGTCGGCGCCCGCGCGTGCCACCACCAGCGGCAGCAGGTTCCTGACGTGCCAAAGCTCCTCCTTCACGGCCGGCCACAGCTCGCCCTCTTCGATGCCCATGGACTACATGTAGGCGCACACGGAGCTGCATACCGACACGGACGAGCGCTGAACCATCATGATCCAGGTCGCATGGCCCACCACGATCTCGAGCACGTGACCTGAGCAAGTACGGCGACCCAGGAGATCCTCGATAGCCAGCCGCAGCCCCCACGCGCGCTTCGTGGACGCCCGCGCCGCGCGGCTGCGCCCGTCAAACGAAAGGCCCGCAAAGTCCGTCTGGCACGCCGCCCCGTCGGTCTCCTCGTAGATCGCGAAGCCCTCGCTGGAGAGCGCCTCCGCGACGGCCTGCCCCGCCGCGCAGACGTCCTGCTTCGCCGCGCCCATGGCCATGAAATTGTCGACGTACGCCGCCGCGCGCAGCGGACACCCCGGGCCCAGCGGGCGGGGGGCCTCGCGATCCTGCACAGGGACCTCGGCAGGCTGGCCGCCACGCGCAAGCCCCTCCTTCGTCGCCAGCTGGCAGAGGCCCAGCCCCAGCCCATCGGCAACACCGCCAGCAGCGGCACCAAGAGCGAAGCGCTGCGGCCCCGCAAGCCCACCGCGCCGCCGCGCAGGGAAGGCAACCGGAAGCAGGATCCATAAGTCTTCAGGCACCTCGATGGCATAGAAGGCGATGCTGATGTCACCACTGCTGACCCAGACGACCTCGCACTCCTGCGTCTCCAGCTTCGCGAAGGCGGCGGCCGATGGCAAGTGCGTCGGCGGCGGCGGCAGGACGTCGCTGTTTGCCAACCTGGTGTCAAAGATGATCCTCTGCATATGGTTCTTCTTCACGATACAGAACAGACCCACCGTGGCATTGCTGTCGCCAAGCTCTTCGGCGGGCACCAGGCGAGCCATGCCGCGACTCACCAATCCAGTCACAAAATATCCGTCGACTCTGTGATCCCGAAGTGCAGGGTCAAAAAAAGGACGTAGAAGTCCGAACTCAGACCGCAGGCTTACCGCTGCAGCTGGAGGCGTTCGCACGTTGGCCGCGTGACCCCACGGCCTTGCAGGGTGCTCGGCTGGATGCGCATCGCCGAAGGAAGCGGACTTCGCTCCCACAGCTGGCCAGGACACGGCGCCCTTGTTGCAGGGCACGACGGTTGTAGCGCACTCACCGCAGATGGCGGCGCTCCCGCAGAGCTCGCAAAGGCTCCAGCGGCGACGAACATCGGCAGGACAGGCGCCGACCGAGCAGTAGCTGCGCTCTAGGTGCTCGAGGCGCATCTGCTGCGCAGCGCTCGCGGCACCATCGCCGGCCAGGTCGCGTCCAGCAAGTGAGTTGAAGGATTGAATGCCGTCGCCGGCCCAGTTAAGAGCGCGGCGACGGCGGCGAGCACGACGGGCAACAGCACGGCAGCCAGCACCAGTCTGACCAGGGACAGGGAGAAGAGGCAAGGGGGAGATGTCGCGCTGGCGCACCATCACCTCGCAGCCGAAGATGCGAGAGCCTGCGCGCCCTGGGCCAGAGAGCAGCAGGCAGCCTTGATCGATGAAGTAGTCGTGGAGGTCAGCTGCCCTCCGCCCCACTCCGCCCCTTGGGCCCCTTGGCCTTGGCGAGCTGTCTCTCCTCGCATGCTTTGCGTCTCTCCTTGATGGCGCCCCCCTCGCGATCTGCTCGCTGGTGCAAGATGAAAGCGCCGGGGGCACCGCGGGCCCCCTCGTCGTCGCCATCCCTGTGAAGGAGTACTCCTCGTCCTGGTGCTCGATGCCCTCCAGGCCCAGGCGCATGACCGACCCCCGCTGGACGTGGTGCCCGAAATCGCCCCCTCGATTCCCCAGGATGAAGTTCGCCGCGCAGTGAGCTGTCCTCGGCCCTGGCGCCGCCCAGCCGCTCCAGTCGACGGCCCGAAGCGAAGCGACCCCAGATGCGAAGGCACGATCCCGCTTCCCGTTGGTCGAAGTCGCACTGCACGGAGAGTGCGCGGCGATCGCCCTGCCCCGTCGGACGCGATGGCCATCGACCCCGCGCCTGCACCGGCCAGCGCCGCAGCGGGCCCAGCGCCGCCGTCCGCGGCTGCGGGCGCGGCGGCAGCGCCACCCGCGGCGGCGGCTCCCGCTGCGGCCGCGGGCGCGGCGACCAGCAGGAAGCGGCCGGCGCGGCGCCGGCGGGCGCGCCCGGGGCGGCGGGGGCAGCTCCTGCGCCAAGAGCTCACCACTCCCTGCTGCCCCAGCGCCGGCGGCTGCGCCTCCGCCTCCTCCGAGCAGCTCGGCGACGACACCGGCTGGACCTCCTGCCGCGGCGAGCCCGGCCCCGCCGCCACCCGCGGGCGCTGCTGCACCCCCTGCGCCTGCCCCTGCCGCCCCTGCAGCGCCTCCCGCGGCGACCGGCGCTCTGCCGCCGCCATCTGCAGGACGCGCCGCAGCGACAACAAAATCAGCATCATGGCCAGCAGGGGGCATCCCGGCCTGCTGTCGCGAGAAGACCTGAGCTCCGCGAGCGTGAGAGGCGCGGCGACGTCGTGCACCCTGCGCTTTGCTCCGCCGGCAACTGGCGCGATGTCCCCGTCCGCGCGGATGAGCACGCGTCCAAGTCCAACACGGCACCAGCTCCGTATGTCATCTTTGCCCTCACTGAACCACTCGACGACCGGGTCGTGGTCTGGCGAGACCACCGTTGCGCGGAGCCCCGGGATCCCAAAGAGACCATGCAACCACCGAGCTTCTGGCCGCGCAAGGCGGCCCACAGCCTGGCGTCGGGCTCCCACAGCAAGAGGGCCCTAAGCCCAGGAGACCCCGAGTCCCGAAGATAATTCCGCCTTGGCCGGCTCGGGGCACGCCGGGCAAGGGCCCGGGCGCCCCGCCAGCGGCGCCGCGACCCCCCAGGGCAGGCACCTACCCAGGTCCGCGCACAGCTGGCCAGCCAGCGCGAAGGCGGCGGCGCGGCCGCCAGGCAGCTCCGCGCAGGCGGAGCGGACGCCGGCGCCAAGGCCGGCTGCGCGGCGGCGGCGGGCCGCGCGGCGGAAGGGCTGGCGGGGCCGCGGCTGGCCCACCACCACTGCCAATGAACTGATCGAAGCCCCCGAAATCTATGATGGCAACAAGAATGAGAAGCCAGAAGAACATCTGATGATATCTTCACACCGCTGGCGCGCTCGACTCACGGGCCTCAGAGTGTTTAGGCCAAAATGTAACAGTACGCTCACTATGATTCACTCATGACCTGCACAATAGCGCACTATGCACAGCGCATATCCCACCGTGAAAGAGCAAAACAAAGAACAGGGAGAAGCCCTCCCTTCAGTATGGCATGCGAAATCCAAATCCACTGTTAAGCATCTTAAGCATCTTCTGCACAAGCTGCAGAGACTGCATAAACCAAATGTATAAAGCTGATGTACAAAACCTGCATAAGAATGAAATGCAAACCTGCGTCTGCAAACTGAATCTGAAGTGCATAACTGACAAAACAAAATTACCAAAAGCTGCGCTGGTGCGTTGGCTCACTCACTGCAACCCTTGGGGCTGTCGTCTGCTGCCCGATCGTAGCCGTCCAGCCACTGGTTGGGTTCAGTCGTCTCCGCTGAAACCTTGCCTGCTCGCTTGAATCCATTCATCTTGTGACAGTATCGCCACTGATCTCCCTGCAGCCGGAAGGTAACCACAATCTGTGCACGAACCGTCCGCCGTCACACCTGCTTGTGGTTGCTGCTCGCTCTTGAGGTGGATGGTCGTCTACTTGTCGATGCTGGTCGTCGCTCTCCTCGGTCGTCTCACGCTTGTTGCTGGTCTCGGTCTGGTACTTCACACTGGAGTCGTCTCGATGCTCCATAAACTCTCGCAGTGTGTAGTAGACTGCTGGAACTGCCACTGTCATTCCAATTATAGCAAAAGCTAGTGCATCCAAAATGCCTCCAGAAGACCACGAACACATCGCGATCTCGTCATAATAGCACTTGCACTCTGTGTGGCAGTCGAACTCTGGAGTGTAGGTTGCCGCTGGCTTGCAACAGCGTCGCAAAAACTGCCAACTGCATGCTTGGTGTTCTGGCCTTAGATGATGTCTTCAACTTACTAGTATTGATGATATCTCGTCGCTCCTCCTTGGTCTTCTTCTTGGCTGCCGTATAGGTGAGGTCATGCAGTAGCTGAAGCCACCCAGCTCGAAGTCTGTCTACGAAGAGCTGCCATGCCGCTAACTTCGTGAGACCATCCGCATACTGCCGCTCTGATGAGACCCACTTCCATTGCGTCTGTGTAGCATCCATCCGTTCTCGTAGTGCCAATACCTCGATGCCGGTGCGCTTGTCCTGGAAACTGGCGACGCTCTCCCTCTTGGCTGCGTCGTAGAGCGCCTTTGCATCGATCGCGAGTACTGACTCTCCTGCGTAGTGCGTGCTCTCGTCAATTTTGATGACGTTCGCGTTGTCGTAGATGAGGGGGCTGCCCAGAATCGCCTCGCAAATTCTAGCGCGCCCACGCCTGCTGCCGCTGCCAGGGATTCTGCATGCAGCGATGACCTGGCTAGTCATCAACTTGAAAGACTGCCATGCAGCGGCGCAGAATCTGAATCCTCGCCGCCAAGTACTTCCGAGTGACATGCCAAAAGCATAGATCCTCCTTGTCTAGATCCGTCTGGCCGTACTTCACAAGCTGCGTCCGTCATCGCTACCGGCGCGATGTCGCTGACCTTACCGACCTTCTTCATATTGAGACCGACGTCCGCGTCCTGCCTGTAAAACCTTAGCGTCATATTTACCTCTCTGTCGCCGCTGTCGCCGATGGAAGCTACCCGCGGTGAATGCTGACCGACGCTGACGCACGTGGGCATGCTTGAGAACTTGGCCACTGTAGAGCTCCAAGTAGTCCTCGAAGTCGGCGTATCTCCGTTGGCGTGAGTAGTCGGTCGTTGTTGCCTTCCCTCTGGTCAATACTTCCGAAGCTGGAACTTGCTCTTGGCTGCCTCGATCATGTTGCTCTAGTTGCTGCCTGGCCTGCGATCTCCTCATCCCAGCATATCTTCTACGTAAAGTAGCAGCTAAAGAAAAGGCATGGATCCAGGAAGCGCTGCTTGAGCCCACTGGCCTTGAGGTCGTCAACTGCTCGGTGCCACGAACGTCGTGGTGCGTCCACTTGTCTCGTGCACAGGCTCAATCAGTGTCATTAGCGTGTCTGGTTCGATGCCCATGAGGTCTGCTGCGTCTCGTGGTACTTTGTCGTAGAGTACTCGTTATTGCGGCCATCCCTGTAGAAATGCGATTGCCACGTCCGCTGGCCACAATCTCCATCCGTTGCTTGTTGCCAGTAACAAAGCCAAGTGACGTCCCAATCGAAATGCCGTAAGTGATGCCGTCGGTGCCTTGCCGTCGAGTGCGTCTGGGTCGTTCAAGCCTTGTAGCACTAGACGTGCCCTGGCCCTCGGCGTGCCATCATCGCTCTTGGTCCACTCCATTGCCCACTTGGCCTTCAGGATGCGCTTGGGGTCTTCGTCTCCGGTAGGCTTATGAAACTACCAAATTTCATATCCGAAAAACTCCTCAAGCTCCTTCCGCTTGCCATCCATGAATGCTGCTCGCTCGCGTGGTATTATGGTCCTGGCACTGGTCCATGCGTAAATGTTATTGAGCTTCGCGTCGTTGCCGTCGAACTCCCATCCGGATGGTAGGTCCTTGTCCTCCAGCATGAGCTGCATGACTGCGAGCTCGTCGTCTGCGCTGTCGTCTCCCACTGGCTGAGACTCTGCCGTTGTTACTGATAACGGTGGCCCTCGATATACTCCTGCAGGTCTGGTAAAGATGGGGGCCCCCGCTCCGTCCAATCGCCTGCGACTCTCTTTTAACTTCCAACTCGCCGCGGCAGATGTTGGAGCCAGCGTTAGCGATCCCGACGACGCTGACGCAGCTGGCCCCAACATAGCTAGCACTGGCATTGGTGGTAGCAGCTGAACTGGAGGTGGTAGTGACTGTATATGCGTGGTTGGTGGAGTCGTTTGACTGCGCTGGTGGCCCCATAAGCTGAGGTGGGGGTGTCGGTGGTAGTGGTTCTTGATATGGTTGTCCTTCGCTTGGCTGTCTTCCATGCTGAGGCGTGCCCGGAACGCCCATCTGCTAGTCCTCTGCAGTGCTGGGCATCCCTGGACTGGGGGAGGGCAATAATGACATCTCCGTTGCTGCCGAAGCTGCTTCTCCAGTAAACGGTGCCCCCCTCTGTCTTGCTTTGGCGGTGGTTCGTCTCCTGGCCCATCGTCATCGCTGATGCCCATGTCCGAGTCGCCTGGCGCGTCGAAGGGGTGCTGCTGTGAGCTGACATCGCGGGGCTGCGCGACTCCGGCCCTCCTCGCGTTGCCGAGCTCCTCCTTGGCCTGCGCGGGGTTCTCCAAGAGAACATCCTTGATTGCTGACATCTGGTCGAACGTGTTCTGGGGGGCAACGTAACAGGTTTGCGCCGTGCACGATCCAGTAGATCCTCGGTCCGCTCTCGTCCTGCGTCATCTCCAAGAAGACCACGATTGCGGGCCCCTTCCACTTGTTCTCGGTGAGCTCGCTGGCCTCGCCCTCTCCCCAAAGGCGCCGCCGCTGGCCAATCGCAAGATCGCGCTTGAAAGCGACGCGACGTCGTAGAAGCGCGCGTCGTAATTTGGCCGAGGCGCCCGCCTTCGCAAACGCCGGTGCCGCCATTGACCTTCGCTCAAATACATTGTCGAAGTCCTTGTCCTCCTTCATCTGCTATAGGGTCGCCGGCGAGAACTTGTCGCTGGAAGCGGTCATGGTAGTTGTCGGATCCATTCGCAAAACCGACTGGCATGGTGAATAGCTCTTTGTGAGAGCCCACCGATTGACCTGACGTGGCACATAAATACACGCCTCCGCGATCAAACCCTCCGCGATAGCCGCCCTGGCTGCACGGTCGATAACATATGCGCAATAAAGCTCCACTGCCTCGCGAACAATCTGATGCCGACGCTCCACCGCTCCCAAACTGGAATGCGCCTCGCCCGCAGCAATACCGATCGAGATAGTACGCTGTTCAAAAAAACTGTGTAAAGCGATCCGAAGCAAGACCTGAACCACCGTCTGTCCGCACTTCTCCCTTGGGTCCAAATTGCTTGATCCAGCCACGCTCAACTGCCTTGATCAACTCCTCTGCCGTCTCGGTCTTGATGGTGCGTAGTGCACAGTAACGCGTGGCCACGTCGATCATCGAAAGAACTGCCGTCTTGCCGCTACTATTCTTGATCCAGAAGACGTCCGCACAGATAATATCGTTGAACTTGGTGGCCTGCTTCGCTGGCGCATTGGGTGTTTTTGGTGGACGTTGTCTGGCCATGCAGTGCTCGCACCAATACTCCGATGCACGCTGTAGGATGTTGTCCTGGGCGCCTGCCCGTTGAAATAGACGATGTGGCACTGCTGGACTAGGGTGCCCCATGTTCCGGTGAAGTCTCTTGACGTAGCGTAGCGCCTCCGTGCCGCACTGCGCTCGTAGGCGACCGTGCTGCTGAGCGTCGCGACTGGGATCCGAGTGCTCGGATGTGGCACCCCACTCCGATTGCGTTGAGTCCTCCGCTGCGTAGATGTCCTCGATCTCAGGCTCGACCATGACTTGCGCCATAGCCGATGCTAGGATGAACGGGTCGTCCTCGGCGGGCGCGGTGAGCTTTCGCCCCTCCAGTAGGTGGTGCCCATGTGATCGGACGCATCGCTCGCTGAGAACTGTTGACATGAACTTCTTGGGCGTCTTAAAGGTCGCCGGCTCCTTGACCATGTTCGCGCTGCCCTCGATCGCATGGCCGCGCATGCACTGGTCGAACGTGCTGCGTTCACCGCGTAGGCGGCTGAACGCCACGGCATGCCGCGCCCTCGACGCAGCTGGATGTTCGATGTGAGCACGTCGCCCTCCCTCCTGCTGCATGCGATAAACCTTGGCGAAAAACTGTACACGCACTCGATGTTGCCATTCTCGTAGCTCGGTGAGGTATTCTATCAAACCGGGGCGCTGGTGGACGTTGAGCTCCTGCAGTTTCGACCAGGATCCGCAAATTGGATTGGCGACAGATGAACCTCGCCAGGCTGCTCCTCCGCCTGGCTTCTTGAGGAATTCCTTCTGGTGGTCCTCCTTTGCGAAGCCCCAACTGGCATTGAGCCCGAACGCTTCCGCGCGTGCCCCTGGATCTCGCAGGCATTGTGAAAGCCTGGCTTTTCCAACGCAGTCTTCCCGCATCCTCCCTCTCGCAGCGCGCCGTTGGCGAGCCTGCCATCCCCATGGTCTGTGCGCACTACTCGCTGGCACGCAAAGCTGAGTCGATCCTCCGAACGAAATTGGTCGCAATCTGCCCGACGCCGTCATCGGGGTCGTTGTCGGTGCTGAAATTGACTTCGTTCGTCGTAGGCGACAGTGGGCACTGGCGTGGCTCCGATCGCCCGGCGTCGACTGGCTCGATGGCCGTCGCAGCGAGGCACAGGCTGGCGCACGAGGAATGCCGCTGACGCCGCCCCTGCTTCATGTAGGCTCTGCAACAACTGACTTGCACTACGCGTGGGGAACAGCCTTCCGCGCGAGGTCGCCGTCGCGGTTGCTCCTGCTGCTCGCCGTTCTCGCTGGAGTCCGCCACGCCAGGTAGGCGTTGCCCAGAAACTCCACCCCGCCCACGCCCTCGTTGCCGGAGCCTTGGAACTGCGCTGCGTCGACGGGCTCGTGCTCGAAGTCGTTCGCGTGGTGACTCGTCTTCCTGCCCAACTCCTCTAGTAGGTCCACCGTGTAGCTTCCTTGAGGCGATAGCGTTGCAGCCTCGAAGTCGCCGCCGATCCACGCCGCCGCCTGCTCGGCGCAGGCGACCTGAACTCCGAACACTTCCAGCCGCGGCCTCGGGGATAGGACGGGCGCGCGCCCCCGCGCCGCGTAGATGCAGAGCGCGCCTGGCTTCTGCTCGGAGCTGGCAGGTATTGCGCCGCACCACTGCGCATACTCGATCTTGCCGCTACCGAACCGAAAAGGCCGTCGGCACTTGTAAAACCTGAGGTCATCGATGGGATAACCCATCTGCCTGCAGCCCCTCACATAGTCCTTGATCGTCTCTCAACCGGACATGAGCGTCGTCGCCTCACAGCCCATGCTCCCGTTGCTTACTGGCATTGCGCTGCGTTGGCCCTGCTATGACACCCGTCGCCCCAGTAGACCTCGTCAACATCGAGCTGTCGTGGGTGTGGACCCGCTTCTTGTTGGGCGGCTCGGCGCAGTCCCTCGCCCGGCGGCCGGGCTCGCCGCGTCGTAGGCAGTTGGCCGGTGATGTTGACGTCGGCACTGGCTCCGTAGCTGCCCTTGCCCTTCCCATTGGGTCCGCCTGCCGTAGGTCGTGGTCTGCTGCATGCGCCTGGAGGTGATGATCCTTTTGGGCTGCCCTTTCGCCCCTTGGACTTGCCGCGCCCTTTTGTGCCTCTGCTGCTTGACCTGCGTCATCGGCGTGAACCTCCTGCCGATGCTGCGGCCGAGCCTGAACTTCCGCCTACCATCGCCACTACCAGGTAGAAGCCGCGCGCTAAATTCAGGTCGTTGAACCGCTTCCTGGCGTCCGCGCCGTACTCGCCTGGGTCGAGCTCTTGGGCTGTATTGGGGTCGCGCTGGTAGTAGCTCTCTTCGCAAACGTGCCAGGTCTCGTCATCCTCCGCCCAATGCGTCTGGTCGCATTCGTCTGGCTCGTCCTCCGGCTTGCTAGCGTAGAACTCCTCATCGTAGTGCTCTGCTGTCCTCGTCGACGAAATACTGCTTCCGCGCGTGATTTGGCTCGCGCATGATGCTCTCCTGCCCGAGCGGTGCCTGCAACGCCTCCAAAGCCTTCTCCTGCGTGATATCCTTACCAACTACCGACATGATGACCGCCTTCTGGTCCGCGCTGTGCCCTCTTTGTCGCAGCGCGCGAGCCAGCCTCGGATCTTCGCCGGTGGCTCGACGTCGCGCGTCCTGAGCTTGCGCCCCGCAGCGCGCGCCCTCGAGATGCAGGCGGACAGCGTCTCGCCATTGTAGCGCTTCAACTTGACGAAATACTCCGCAAAACCGTCCGCGAGCTCCGCCCTGTTGTCCATCTTGAAACGATTCCGTAATCTGGCCACGAGCTGCTTCGCCGCATTGGGCTTGATCAGCTCGTCTGCTGAGAGGTCCTCAACTTCGTCCCAGGCTTCGCCTGTGAGACCTGCGCTGAGCATGAGAGCTGCTTCGCCCTCCTTTTTCTCCAATGTGAACCTCGCAATGAAAATCACCGCCCGCTTCTCGAATTTCTCATATTGCTGAGAGTGCCGTCGAACTGTGGAACGCCTCGCTCTGGTAACATGTCCGCCGTCGGCTTGGACATCCTGCTGAACTGAAACTGCCAACCAAGGGTTATCGTCCGACGCGTGCTGCGCGAAATCCGCCGGCCCCATTTGCGGGGCCACCAGGCTGTAGGCCGAAGGCTCGTAGTTTCCTACGCCAGTTGCAGCTCCCTGTTTCCGCTGTAACAGTTCTGCTTATTGTTGCTTACTGTTCCTCGTTGATGGGCCGCGCGAGGGGAGGGGGGGCCCACATGGCAGGTTTAGCACGCCCTGAGCGTGTTGCCTGAATCGCTGGGGTGGGAAATAATTCGCACCCCTCACGCAGATCGGCGGGGTCAATGTCCACAAACACAATGGATTTGCCACACGTTTGAAATCCGGTGGCGCCAGTCGCGCAGATCGGCGGGGTCAGGGTCTGACGCCGCATAGGATTTGCCACTTCTTTGAATTTTGCAAGCGCCACTCGCGCAGATAGGCGGGGTCAGGGTCCAAAAGCACATGGGACTTCTGACATTCAGTGGCGCCCCTCAAACACATCGGCGGGGCCAGGGTGCAAAAACACAACGGATGTTCCAAATTTCTGAAATCCGGTAGCACCCAGTCTGAAGTGACTATGGCAAGTCAAATAGCATCCGATTCCATGGGGAACGGATGGCAAATAGCGTCCGGTATCGTACTGAGGTTGTTCAGTAAGAAGAATGGACGGATAAGATAGGATAAGATCGATGTAATGATCTTTCCAGCACATAGCGAACACAAGCAGTGTCCGGGCAAATAGGGCGCGCGTGCCTTGAGCCAAAGGCAACGGCACGCGAGCTACACTCCCGATCCTATATAACATCTCCAAAAGAGCCACCCTTAAAGTCGGGAGGGGAGGAGACGGTGAGTATAGCCGCGCAGCCGTTAGGCTCTACAAAGGCCGCGCGCGCGACTGTTTTCAAGAAAAACAGTGCGTACAGTCTGGCCTAACACCAGACTGTAAGGCGAGTTTCCTCGCAAAGCATTTTACGCAAATACGAGATAGCCCCTTGGGCATCAAAAGGCTATCGGCCCGGCTAGAGGCAAGCCAAACAGGCCATACCTCTCCGAACAAACGGGCATTAAGGCAAAGAGCCTGAATCAAACTGAACAGGCTCGTTGCCAAGCGTGAAACGGAAGGCTCGTTTCCGAGCACCTAGAAGGGCGCCTCTGCATTAGGCGCCCATGCTGGCAAACAGGACCGCGGGGGCAACAAGGACAGACTAAAACTGATTAGACTTAGGCTTGTTTCTGTCCTCGGGACCCCGAAAGGGAACAAACTGCTTCACGTCATACTTGAATTGCTGAGTGCCTGACATCACTTCCAAAAGCAGCTCCCGATCGATACTCCCCTTTGTATGCCCATCTGCGGTCGTATCTCCAGTATCACACCACTGCACATTATGCACTATACTTATATCCATGAGCTCACGTATCCAGCTGAAATGTCCCAGCAAAGTCTGTTCCGTCGGTATCTTAAGATCTTTGCTGGATAACGATTTGTATACAGACTCAGCGTCTATGGTAAGGGATACTTTAATAGCTAGGCCTCCAACTTCACGCATATCTCGTAGTTGTCGTGGAGTCAGAGCCCCTGCCTTGAGCTCGTGGAGAGTGATGAGCGTAGGGTAGCGCCCATCAAGGCTGTGCGCAGCTGCAAGTGCCTCAGCGGCATAGCTGGACCTCACCTGCAGTCGATGTGATTTACATAGTCCGTCACAAAGGTGAACGACGGGTTTGCCTTGAGGCGAGTTTCCTCGCCGTAGTACGTTGGCCCCGCGTATGCCGTAGCCCTTGGTCTCATCGTCTTCCTCCCCGGTGAGCTTCCGATACCCCGAATCACTGTATATATCCACTTCGTTCGTCGGTTTCATGCGAGGGAAGGTGATGCGTTCCGGGCTGCTGATCAGCTTTCGCGTCACAGCAGTAAGTCGTCTGACTTGAAGGTTGGGCTCATCACCGACACGAACATGTCGGTGATGAGTTTGGTGGCTTTGACGTCGGCCGCCGCTCCTGTGAGTCCGGGGTGTGTGATAGGACGTAGTTGTTCAATGTACTCGTCCTGACCCATGATCACATCCCCTTGGTCATTCTTGGTGTAGTGAACGGCGCAGTTCGTATAGGAATGTTTGTTGAGCTTGCATTTGCCAAACACCTTTTCGACACGTTGTACATAGTCATCTATATTTTCCTCTAGGCCTGTCATGTTGATGTCGTCGACATGTTTTGTTGTTAACAGATCTTGACTGAATTCAAATGCAGGATCATAACTTGTCGGTGTAAGGCCTATAGCTCGTGGTCGTGCGAAGCTTGAGGGAGAACGCTCCTGGGGCGTCCTTTGCACCCGTCCCTGGCTTGAGGCACCTGAGGCAGTGTCGGCTTTCATCGTGGGAAGAGAAGCCGGGCAGTGTACGAAGTACCTGGGCACTTCCTGGTGGAAGAGTGAAGCAAACCATGCGAGTTTCCTCGCCGGTGGCATGAGCAAGTTCCTCATAGGTCAAACCCTTGAGGAACGCTTTATCGATATCCAGGCCATGGATAGTAAGATCCATTCTGGATGGCATGCCGCCTCACTTGCCAGGAGCCTCTGGGACTGCCTTCGAGCAGTTCCTGAGAAGGTTTCCACATCGAACGCCTCCGTGTCCATAAATCCACGAAGGACAAGTCTGAGACGGATGGTTTTAACGTTCTCGGTACCTACCTTCACAAACTTCCACTTATATACATATCTGGATGTCATGATGTTGGAAGCTTTAGATCGGGCATACATGTCAAAGCACCGGCTATCAAGCCAGATCTTGGGTTCGGCGTACAAAGCTTCACTAACCTCTTTAGGGTGTGCTGCTATGTCGGCTTTGGTGAGTAGGTCGTCTTCCTTAACTGCCACAGCACGTTTGGCAGCCGAGGATACGTATACTCTCATCGTTGCGACCATGCCAGTGTCGAGCTGCGCAAGTTGAGTCTGGTCCAACACTACCTTTGACATTTCTGGTGCAAAACATAATTCAACATAAGGACCATGTTCATCACTGTCAAGAGAATACCCCTCGTCAGTTGTCGTTGAGCATAGAGAGACAAGCCAGGGCTCTTGTGGTTCAGGCTCGTCTCCAAGCATTCCCGACACTACGATATCTTCTTCGTCCACGGATGCTGAAACCAGAACACATTGGTCGGGCAGCATAGTTGTTGGGACGCAGTAAAGATGATCGTCGGTGATCGTTGTGGGGTGAAGGTCCATGCGTAGCTCATTGTACCACTTCTCCATCATCATGGTTTCTATGTCATGTTCCTCGTTTTCTTCGTAGATTGTAGACAGACGGCCTTCACTTGGTGATGAGGCACCTGGGGTGTCTGGTGGAGGCCTGTCTCCAGGCTGGTCGTGTTCTCCAAACGTGGTGCCCGAGTGCGGGTACTTGGCCAGGTCGTCATGAAATCCTAAGGAAGGAACATGTGACGTCAAGCATTGGATGAGTCTGGAGCGAGTGCTACCAGTGATTTGAGACATGTTCAGGCCAGCGCCCACGCACTCATAATAGTGGAAGGCTGGGTTGACGTCGTTATCGTACTGGATCAGAGTAGACCCGGCGGCGTACTTTACTGCAGGTAGATAAGACACACTCTTGGCCAATCTAACTGCTACTACATGTTCAACTCGGAAATAATGTCGCACGCGACGCTGTAGTGCAAGATGCACGCGCGGGTGAAACTTGCTGTCGTCTGACAGATTGAGGTTCCCCCTATAGTCTGGAATGTAGCCGAAGACTTTGGTAGGTTTCCCTGCACCAAGGTGTGCCACATATGTAAGGACGGTTTGCATGGCCATGTTGTCCATGCCAAGTTCCCGTGTAAGGAGGCATTCAATGTATAGCGTGTAACGAGCATCAGGATACATTACAACTACCTCACGAGATCCTGCCTTGACGACGATGTGTCCTCGTTCAGGAACGCTACGGATCACGGGAAATGGGCCATTCCAGCCTCCACGATCGTCCTTAGTGGCAGTAGGTCGATGGTAGTCGACCAAGTCCCCTGCTGAGTAAAGGCGAGCACCATCTGGGGCCGTCTTAGCCCTGAGAGCACGATTTGTCTTGGCCACCGCCGTGGCTTGAGTTGTTGCTTCCGGACTAACTTCCCTCACGCGACGCTCTCGTTCGTGACCTGACGTCTCGGGTCCCTTACGGAAGTCAAGGGTGTCGAGGTCAGGAAAAAAGGAGGGTTGTCGCCCAGTGTGTGCTTGGTATGGCAATATTCGGTTGTAAAGCGTGAAGGCGTTGGTGGCGAAGATGCCTTCAGCCGATGCTCTAGTAAATACAACAGGGATGTTGTGTCTGTTCAGCTCTTCCTCAACCATGTGGAGAACGCCCCTGCAAAATACCGCTGCGCGACTCGATCGAGGTCGCGCGTTGGCCAGGCGCTCGGACATGGAGCGTTGCACCCTTGTTCGCCATCATGGCCTTGGCAGCGTTATTGTTCAGGGCGCCTTCTCCATCTGAGCACAAGACATTGAAGGGTCCATGATAGGCAATCCAGCAATAGTGGTAGGCGTCGAATATAGTGTCACGTTCTCTGTCGGAAATCTCTTGGCCTGCTGCCAGGCGAATACAACGGTCCATAATATGAAATATGGTTCGTTTCTTGTAAACATGAGATCCATTTCCCCTTCGCCAAGCCAATTTCCAGGAAGGCTTACAGATGGTAGCGTTGAGTTTCCTGGACGCCCCCATGCTCTACATCCCCGACAGGTGTCACAGATTTCTTTGATCACATCTAGTCGAACGTTGTCCAGTCCCACTTTGTCTAGGATTAGCCTCATCTTGGGTTCCTTCGCATGATGCCACCGTAGGTGCAGCTTACGGAGTTCCTCTTTAACTACATGAAGTTCGTGACTACGGAGATTTTGCAGACTGTGTTGGATGTCAAATCTCGCCCAGTCGGGCAGTCGTGGAGCCCCCCAAGCGGGTTGAGGCAAGAAGGTTCCTTGTTGCTCTCCGCAGTCGGTCTCCTCCGTCAACTGCATCTGGCGGTGGTGGCACGCCTTGTAGGCGGCCGCGGCGGGCCGCCACCTGTGGCGGCTCGCCAGAAGGCGCGGAAGGCGTGTTTCCACGCTCGGGCGCGCCTCGCAGGATGTCGTCACTGCTGGCGCCAGATGGAGGATCAGCGTTCCCAAAAGCCCGTGGTTGTGGTGGCCTGGCGCGAGCCCTCGGGATCATGATCATCTGGGAGTTTGAACGGCTCAGCAAAACGACATTTGCCGCGTTCAGTGTCGAGGTGGTTCTTAACACCCTTGCTTATCGCAAGGTCCCCTTGGCATGCAGGACATGGCCAGTATACCGAGATAGAGCCCTGATGCTTACACTGTGTAGGGTCTCTGTTGTGGCTAGGACTGTCCTTTCGGACATTGTCGATGCATGCTGGGCATGTAGCCACTTTTGGGATAATACGATCGCCGACGCGTCTCATACCTTCTCCCGGTTCAGCTTGGTCAGGAAGGTGAGCAGGGTAAGCATGCGCAGTGCGCGTAGGCGCGTCTCCGCGCGCGGTGTCAACGGCTTTCGCCAAATAGACGGCTTCCACAAAAGCAAACTGCAGTCGTCGAGTGTATTTTTGTGCCAGTGAAAACTCTCTGTTGCACGGTTGTGCGTGCACATGCTGACCGTTGCATTTGTGTCGCTCAAACGGTTTAAGAATCGTCTCGTCGTTGCTGGTGATATTTGTCGGCATCTTTATATAGTTACCGGCCGTATCTTTAAGTCCCGTCGCACATTGATCAATGCGTACGGTTGTAATATGTGGTCGGTTGGCAAGTTCTTTCCATGGGGAAATCTCATCCACCCATGTTCATGTGGGTTATTCGCGTATAAACCACCTCCGTGCGCTATCTTAAGTAACAGCAACTCTGCCACAATAAATTATGTGAGGTAAATCTTCTTTCTGATGCTGTTCCCAAGTATTGTGATTGACTTTGTAGTTGTAGTAGGATGGTGGTCCTGTGGTGCGGCAACTGGGCTGTGGCATGGCAACTCGTACGTAGCATGTTGCGGAGTAATGATCTACAGCTCGCTGCACTGAGGGATCTTACAGATCGACACATGTAGTCTTGTCTAAGTTGCCTCCTGAGGAGAGACCCCTTGAGAAGGCGAGTTCTGAAATGCCACCCTCACCCCCACAAAGCTCCAACATATCCACGCAGTTATTGTGACCATAGCATAGAGTAGCTACTATGCTATATATATAGCTATATATATATATATATATATATATGTTCGCGTGTGTGTCGGGCATGGATGTGGGGAGGGCAAGGCACAGGTCATCATCCTCATCGGAGCTTATCAGCTCAACAGGGACGTCAGTGCTCCAGGTCGCCATAAGATCCTGTCCGAGTCCCGACAAGTCGTCACCGCAATCGTCGGTTCCGTCTTCAACGTGCTTTTTAATGCGGCGAGGCTTGATGCCTGCTTCCTTTTCGGCTTTGAGCCTTTCCTTTTGTTTGATACGCGACTCCGTAGGTAAGACTTGCTCGTCTTGTTCACCGGTCTGTGTGCCCATCGTCGTTGTTGAGTGGGTACATGCGTCAATCGCCAGAGTCGGGGGGGGGGAAGGACAGTCATCTATGATGACGCGTTTAGGTTTCTGTGGTGATTGAGTAGGCTCGTTTCCGAGCAAGACCGGTTCCTCGGGTTGCAAATATGACCGCGTGCTGATGTTGGCAACCCCTGTAGGTAGTGGTGCATGCCAATCATATCCTGTTGGTTGATCGGCTACTGCAATATCCTGAATGACCGTGTTGGTATCCAGGTTAATTGTTACACGTCGGATAACATCAGACCATTTCGGTCCTCCTTTGTTGGTCGTCACATAGTGATGGATGCTGTGGTCCGTACGTGTATAGGTGTTCAAGTAAATTGGCACGTTTCCGTGCGTGGTGTTGCTTCCCAGGATTTTGTCGTTAAGGTGACGGATGAGTGTGATGCGTGTCTGAGCTCGCCATTCGGCATGTCGTACCGTTTGGCCGTACCAATCCAACACATGTTGTGGTATCGCCACTTTGCGCGTATATGCCCACAACTTAGAGCTGATCAGTATTGATGTTGATACCTGCATATAGGTACCACTCGATCGCATGTTAAACCTAATACCAAAATGACACGACCGCATCCGTATCACTGTCACCTTAAGATCTTCCAGAGTGTCACGTACTGGGGGTAACTTCCAAACGTATCCTGGGGGTCCAAACATTATGAGTTTCATACGGAGCTTCCTGGCTTTTATCAAAAGGCTTTGGATACGAGACCAGTGTGGGGCCACTCATTTTCCTGGGGTTCGTACATACCAGTCACCCGGGGTACTAATCCATATTAGATTGTAGTCTCCACTGATCACCGCACTCAGGTAATCTGTGCCCACAGTCGCCATAAGCTCGTTGTGGGAAATACGATCACAACTATAACCTCGGGCGCGGAGGTCGGCGCAAGCCTCTCTCGTATCTTCAATGACAAAAGCTCTTTTACTAAGGCAGGTTGCCCCGCTGTCCTTGTTACCCCCTGGCCTTTCGGCCATCAGGCAAGACGACGAGGGGGCAGCGTCGCCCTGCCATCTTCAAGATTAAGAAGATGCGCCTGCAAAGTCTGCCAGCATCTGGGCTTCCCTCAGATGCTGGAGCTCAGCACTGCAGCGCGCTGTGGCCTCAATGGCGGATTGATCCGCAAACGTAGCCAGCATAGATGGATTATCCATCAGCTGCTTCAATAAGCCTTTAGACCTTTCGTCGTTGACCGTCTGCAGCTCATGGTTCGCGTATCCCACCACTATCTTCCGGTGGGACCGTACAGCGCCCATGGGCGCACGTCCACCATGCTGGGCCAGTGTCCTGACTACGAAGCAATCGAACGTCTCCAGATCGTCGATGCTGTCGCCTCTCATCGTCGCTTTGGCGAGCGTCTCCAGCAACCCCTGAGGCAGGTTTCCCTGCAATTGTTGGCGCTCTTGCGCTGGGGCCGGCTCGCCTGTCAGCACCGTCTGAAACGATGTGCTGCTTGCGCTCGAGGCGGGTTGCCCCGCAGCTCCGAATCGATCACACCTGATTGACAGATGCCCTGACGGCAACTTCGCTGCCGGCATGATCTTGGAGCCCTCGGGGAGTTCCATCTTGACCTGTCCCTTCCCAGGGAGTATCAGCTTCTCCTGGCCTCGTTCGAACACAATGATAATGCGCTTGTCCTGCATACTGTCGAGGCCCAAGATAGTCGGCAGGTCTTTGCCACAGCCTGACACAATATTCGTCTTGTACGAGTCGAGCTGGGTCGAACCCTGATACTCGCAGGCAATGCTGAAGGTGCCCGCGGCATCAGCTGGGGCCGACCCCTCGCCCACCCCATTGATGTTCAAACGAGAACGGGGTCCAAACGTGCAAGAACGACCATGTGCCTCGGCAGCCTGGACAAACTTGCGGATCGTGTTTTCTCCCATTATGTTGATCTTCGAGCCTAGATCAATGAGGATAGAGTTTCCACCATCCTCCAGAAAGGTCTTGCTAGGCTGCTTGATGTGCACAGTTTCTGAAGTGCCAGCTGGGCTATCTGGCGGGTTTCCCCACAATTCGGTCGCACTCCCTGGCGGGTTTCCCCGCATTGTGCTGGCACATGGCCTGCCTTCGGCCGTGCGTGCCAAGTCGATGTACTGGAAGTACGACACGTTCTGAACTTGAACGCCCTGCTCCTCCCGCCAGTAGGCATACTCATCACGTATGCTCGTGTACTGCTCGCGGGCACTGCGTCTCGTCAGCGTCAAATACAAATGAAGGGCGATGTCCTGCAACGCCTCATTCGCGAGGTGATCTCTGTATTGCAACCACTCGTCGAACTCCTTGTTCGTGGCTGAGGGCTCGACGGCCCTGACTGCTGTTGCCGCTGTCGCCACCGAAGAGTCTGAGAGATCAAACGAAGCACTCTCAGTCTCAGGATTGCCGGCGCCCAGCATGAACGCGGTGCGCGCATTGTCCATCTGGGTATGGAAGTTGCGAACACGCAGTTCACGCAGCTGTTCAGGGCCCAGTGTTAGCTCGGCCCCGCCCCCACTCTGGGGAGACATTGAGGAACCACCTGTCCGACAGGTGGATTATTAGGCAGGTTTCCCTGCTGAGGCGCCGTCATCGGGATGAGCTGGTCGAAGTATCCCGTCTCCATCGGCGACCTAACCTCCTCCGGCAGGTTTCCCTGCTGCTGGGGCTGAGCTGTCTGCCTGTCCAGCATTCTGGCTGTCATCTCCCCCACCATGCCCCTCAACTCCCGCAGCTCCCTCGCCGCTTGTTCGGGGGCCTGAGTGTAGGAGCCGGCCCATGGAAATGACGACGCTATGATGCCAGGCGCTCGGCAGACAACGCACATGGACGCACATGGTGGTTTCGGAAGGTCTCCTTCACGCTGATTAGCACCATGGCCCACCACATTTGAGTTCCAGCACTCCTCGTGGAATAGGTGGTTACACCTCAAGCGGTAGACGCTTTCCCTCGGCTGAAACTCCTCGAGGCATACCGCGCAGGTGTCTTCCATCCCAGCGTAAACTTCCACATCTGCCGCTCTGGGGCACACCCGCCGCTGCCGCTCCAGGATTGTTTCGGAGTCCATGAAGGCAGCTGGAGGATATGCGGGAGCCAGTACCTCCGGCGCTACGGCAGCCACTGCTGGAGGAACTGCCGTTGCGGAGGCTGCGGGCGCCACAGCGGGCGAGTTTCCTCGCGTGGGTGAGTCTCTGTTCCTCACGACCTCAAGTGCAGCTGCACGTGCTTGGTCACGTACGCTCTGCACTGCCTGCCTGCGCCTGAAACACGCCTGTTGAGTGTGCTACGTCTGCCTGATGTAGTCTGGCACTCCCCTACTGCCTGATGGTATCGAATGGGCAGTGGGTTGGACGGCCACCTCTGGCGTTGTCGGTGCTGGCATGAAGGCCATGTGCGGATACATGGACTGATCACTGCAGCGCACATTCGTGAGGCTATGAAACTGATCCGCCGTCTCACGAACAAACCTGTTCGGGACTCTAGACCCATCAGGGTACAGTGGCGGATCCATGCGTGCTGGCGCTGGCCTCTGGCCCTGGGCCATACTCGGGTGAGCATTGAAGGCTGGGATGAAGGCCCGCTGCCGAGCAGGGCCCCGTGGGTTCGGACCTTCTGGCTCCCAGGACCAGGCCGGCCTCCACCTCTGACCACTCGGGTGGGGCAGGTTATGACTCTGCACCTGTTGCACCGCAGCTGCCACCCTTGCGCGGTAGTCATCAGGCACTCCAGCAACAGTGGTTTGGCCAGCAAAAGGTCGGTGGTGAACTGGAGTGCCGGGCAGGTTTCCCTGCTGACTCGTTGGCGTGCCGGTTGGCATCATGTTCAAGAGAGCTGTGCCATGCTCAGCTCTGGCCGCGGCGATCCTCTCCATGAGAGTGCCATTCGTGGCAGAGCGACCAGGAGTCCCAAACGGAGACTGTGCTGGTGGTGTCGCCACTGGGGTCATGCCCCTCGGTGTGCGCATGCTATGCGAGGGCCCCCCCGGCATCTGCTCAAATCGAGCAGGCTCTCCGAAGATGCGGCCGAACGTCTGCGGGTCTCCCTGCGGTTCGGGCATATCATTTCTGAGTCCATTGACGGGCAGGTTTCCCTGCGTGGCCTGACGATTACGCGTCACCATGGCGGACATAGCTCCCTGGCCAGCGGCCCAGGGGTCTTGCTGGCACAGTCTGTCCGCCAACTGTTCCACCTGCTCAGGATTTAGAGCGGCCGCGATCTGGTCCAGATCTGAGGTGCTAAGGACCTGCCAAGATATGGCACTAGGCCCTTGGCTTGGGGCACGGCTTGGGGCCGCGCTTCCTGCCTCGCTCTCATTGATCATGAAGATATGGTGGAGTTCGGGCTGGTTTCCCAGCATAGTGGGGCTGTTGTGGTCCCCAACTTCTCTGTGGCCGTGAACCGTAGGAGGATCATTAACCTCTTGGTCACGAGACCACTGGTACTTGACACTAGCACTGCCCACATTAGTCCACCTGCTCGGGCCCGTCATCATGGCGGCGGAGACGCGTGCCGTGCGATCACCCAGATATTCTGGGTTAGGCCATTGTTTACCCGTGGAGAGGTCTTCCACGTGTGAAATATAATACGGCCCAATGATACCGTCTTTTCCCTCAGATAGAAGAACGCCATTGTCGGACCAGCAAAATTTGTTTCCGTCCTTCAGGGCCTGACGCCAGTCCACAAATATGACGAGCTCGGACTCTGGGCCCCATCCACTCTTCACGCCGCGACGACGAAGCGTCGGTACAAAGTGGATGTGTGATCGGCCTGACCCTCTCTTCTTAGTATTGTGTTCTTGGCGACAAGAGAGACCATACCACATAATGCTTTCAAAGGCTGCCCATCGAGTGCCACGCATGGCAACCTCGGGGCATGGGGCCGGTCTCCCGGCAGGGTTGTCGCGTAGCACAATGTACTTGTACAACGACCAAGGAGCCTTGAGCGTCCACGAGTGCCCTTGAGAGGCACGGACGAAGATGTCGGATTTGCCAGAATCCCGCACTAAGACCTTAAACTGGAGACGCTGTTTCTCCTCACCGTCTGGCTCGCGGACATGAACGATCGCCATCATGATGGCAGCCATCTGGTCAACCGTTCTGCCGTAGGAGGTCTCGGCGATGACTTTGGCCTCATCCTGCTGGGGATCATACCCGCCCTGTCTCGAACGCCCGTTGTTCCACGGAAACTCACGTGCGAGCTCTTCGAGATTACTCCATCCATCA
Organism: Prorocentrum cordatum; assembly: GCA_963575745.1. NCBI lineage: Eukaryota > Dinophyceae > Prorocentrales > Prorocentraceae > Prorocentrum > Prorocentrum cordatum. Next base: position 360,936 of record CAUYUJ010017738.1, read on the forward strand.
TGATCATCGAATGTATTAAGGCTCCACACGGCATTGCGTTGTCTGTCAGGCGCGTGTCTGCATATCCTACTGAGGCATTTACTAAGCTGCTTGAGGGTATGATTCCTCTTCGGGATAATATTTTCTTGCTTGCAGCGCTCCATGAAAGCCTCATCCACCGAACGTATCGGTGGAAGCTTCCGCAGGGCAAGTCTGTCATTGATCAAGGCCTGACTCCCACTAGTGAAAGACGTGCCCCCTGGGTGGTGCAGCTTATCCTCGGGCAGGTTTCCCTGCACAGGGGCCTCTGTCACCGAAGAGGCTGCGGCTCCTGAGGAGGAGGAAGCTGCAGCTGCAGCGCCTGGCGGGATTCCCCGCGGTGTTTCTCGGCTGGCGCTGCCCCTAATCTTAGGCACCCAGGTACCCCTAGACCCCTGCCACAGGCGCGGCCGGCGTAGAGGCAAAACCTGCACGCTCGAAAGCCTTGGCCTTGCGGGCGATAGATCCGCTACGGCCAGGTGGGCGTCTACGTACCTCCACATAGTCCTGAGGTTGCTGCCTAGGGTCGGGTCTCTGTGCCGGAGTTGCTCTAGTCGGTGATCTCGGCGTTTTAGAACGAGGCACCTCCATCTGCACATCTGACCCAAGTTCCTCCGGGCGAGCTGACGCTTTCGGTCTCCCCCCCGAAGGCGACCTAGGTGCTGGTGTTTCGCTCTTGGCCTTCGGTCGGAGTGGGGGCTTCTTTGCCCCCTTCATATAGATCTTTTGGGGCTCCAGCAGCATTTGGCGAGTTGCCTCGCGGGTGGTTTCCTCTGCTATTCGTTTGCGTTCCTCGTCTGCTGCAGCTCGCTGGGCCCTCTGTTCATCGCCATTCATCATGTCTGGCTGTTGGGCCTGACTGGAGACGCCGGGCGAGTTTCCTCGCATTCCAGGAAGGCGATAGAGCGCGCCTGTTTCTTCCTGGGTCATAGGCACCAGTCTCCTCGGAGGCTTGACCTCCTCAGCCATAGGCCTCATATGAGCCGTAATTCCGAGACGACGGTTGATCTCTTCGATCTCTGCTTGAGTCATCGGAACCAACGGTGGATGACCCTCCTTAGCAGGAGTGCGGCCTCTATTCGGGCTCAAGCTCTCATTGAGCCCCGCAGGGCACCCAGGCCTATGCTCCTGAAAGGGCTCTGAGCACGGTCCACAAACTGCGCTGGGTCTGTATAGTTTGCGCGCTGCAATGATGTATCGCAGCTGCGTCCGTACTTCTTCTATTTCAGCACTGCGAATATTCGTCGCGAGCTGGCAGCCACCTCGCATGGACTTGCCTTGGGCATCCCTGTAGGCTGGGTTGCCTTTTCCGAAAGCAGAATGTTCACCCTTCCGACGCCTAGGGTCACTGTAGGCGAGCAATTGACCCCCCCGCCGAGCGGCATGCCCCTTTGGGCCTGCTTGCCTCCATTCGCGAGGGAGCCGTGCTTGCGGATGAGGTTCTTCCCTGAGGCGTGGATGAGAACGAGACCTCCTGGCGCGCTCATCAGATGAAGCCGCTGACGCAGCCTGAGCGGGAGCCGGCGAGGGCTCCTGCGGGACCGCAGGCGGCGCATCTTGAGCGGGCAGGTCTCCCTGCTGACCGGAGCCCGGCGCAATTGGCTCTTGTGCCGGTGGTGGTGTATCGGGCATGTCGGGACTGAAATCCACCTCCTCTTCACCATTGACCTCCATCGTGAAGATTGTGGTCTCGTCCTCGCACATCCCACATCCATCGCCCTCTTCATCTTCTGACATAGGATTGCCGATGACGACGGTCATCGGTCCAGCCAGGACAGGCAAGTCCCCCTGCGTTGCCAGCGTCTGAGCATCGCTTGGCTGTCCCGGCGCAGGCGGCACGGCAGTCGGCTCAGGCAAGTTACCGAGCGCAGGCTGCTCGGCAATATTCCGCATGGCCGCATGGTTGGGCCGTAATCCCGCCGCCTGGAGACCCCATCCTGGCGGAGGAAGAGCCTGACCACGCATGGAGATGGCCCTTTCAAGGGCCTGGCGCCATCTCCCTCTGGAGTACCACATGTCGCTGCACGTCCTCCGGGTGCACGCTATCAATGAAAGTGAGGGCCGCCAGCACTAACTCCGAGTCGCCACAGGCATCAGTGTCTTGTTGCGTCAGGTGGCCAGCTTCGATGCTCTCTTGACTCTCGGGATAGGCTACGACCAATACAGCGTGCATCTTCATGAGGGTCTGCAGTAGCGCGTGCGGTCCGTACTCGCCGGTGGCAAGCGAGCCAGGTGGTAAAAATGGGCCCCCTGGCACGCCCGTCACGAACGCTTGAGACTCCAGCTCCATCAGATCAGCGTAGTTTGGAGGATATACAAGAGTACGCCTGTTTCCAGGCAAAAGGTCGGGTTGAGGTCGAAGGTTGCGATCAACCTCCGAAGGCGAGGCTTGAACAGCATCATCTTCTTCACTGCTCTCATAGGCCATGATGTTGCCTGGATTACCGAACATCCAGTCAAAGAAGGATAAAGGCTGGTTTCCCAGCGTTCCATGTTCCACAGGCGTAAGCTCGTTATTACCGACAACGAACCTGTGGAGGTACTCGAGGTAGTACGCGTACAGTCCGTGGCCGCACGCCTCGAGCTCATCCAAATTGTCCATGCTGCTGGCCCAAGTGAAAAATATATGTTCCATGGCCTCAAAATCTTGGAGGCTCAGATATTCAATAACTGGTTCACTTGAGCCGAAATGGACTTCGGTCGATCTGCCCTTTCCTTTTCCCTTCGCTAGGCAATCTTTTACCAGATGATCGGTACTATCACACTCCTGGCACTTTAGGATCTGGCCGTCTCTACCTCGCGGGTGCCCCCGCCTACCTTTGCCTTTGCCTGAGGTATCTCTACGGCCTTTACCACGGCCTTTTCCCCCGAAAAATATCTCATCATACTGGTCATCTGAGAGCCTCTGGAGGAAGGCCGCGATGCCTCGTCCATTTAACCTACGACGACCCCGTTTGCCTTTACCTTTTCCTTTGAAGATCCTCCATAATATGGAGGATCTTATCCTCCTCCTAACACGACGCACCGGTTTCCGTGTGAACCTCCTCCACCTCCTCTTTGCCTGTTGCAATAACCAGAACAGGTGTTCGGCTCGCTGATTGCCACCTTCCATGTGCATGATATCTGACCAGTCTAAAGGTTCAACACCATCTGATGATATGGTATCGGTGTCAGTGCCGGAGTCGAAATCGTCGTCTCCCAGGTAGGTGGATACACCATCGGTTAGGGGGTTTGCTTCACCCCATAAAAAGCGGTGTGGTTGAGGTTCTCTAGGAGGAGGGCTGGTTGCCCAGCTTGGTTGTGATCGACCCCCTGTTAGTAGGGCGGTGGACTCTCCAGGATCGTCGGCCCATATGCTCGAGGGCCCGTTGCCAGGCTGAGCTTCAGTGGTTAAGGTAGTGTAGAATTTTCCACTGCCAGATCGCCTTCCCCTTCCAAACACTGATCCCATGTTACCAGGAGACCGTTCTGACAGATGGCATATCGAACGCATCCTCTCCAACAACTCATCATACTGTTGTTGTGTTCGGGGCATTTGGTGGTTGAGTGGCTGTAAGAGTTGCATGGCTCGCTGGTTGCCAACGCCTAGGGCGCGGAATAGGATAGTAGTGAGCAGTTGGAAGTTGGGAAGGTCAAGCCCCACCGACTGTGCCTCAAGACGGGCCATCTCGAACCGAGTGAGGGTGACATCGATTCGTTCTCCGTGAGGCACATGAAAGTCGATGGGATGCGTGCCTGAAGTGAGCTGGCGCTCATCTTCCAGACGTTCGAACTTCATGCTTAAAAGGAACATGATGTAGGCTACTGGGTCGGTGTGGGCACCATCGATGTCCGCACCGTAGTTTATAATGTCAGGTGGTACCCTCATGGCGAGTGTCCTCGCTAGACCGCCCAGGCCGCGTTGCATGGCGGCTGTTTGGGCCTGTGGCGTCATACGTCCACTTGTGACGTCGAGCCATGCGTTGACCTCATAAACGTACTCGCGGAAAAGGCACGTTGCCTTGAGGGTCCCAGCATGGGCCATGTGTTTGCCCATCGGTGCTGTTATCTCCTCGGCGCATGTGTCCGATTGTTGCCCCCAGCGCAAACCATATGATGGCGAAAATGACAAGCCCGAGGCTGTGAAGATATGGGTGGTTATCAGGCGCGTTGCCGCGCTGGGGTAGCGCCTTGTCAAGTCTTCGAGGCGCTTTATCTTGCGGGTCTTCCCGCCTCTGCTTCAGGTACTGCGCTTTTGGCTCGTTGCCAAGCGGTTGGTAATAGCGCAGTGATGAAGCGTAGATGGTACCAATGTTGTTGTCTAGACGTCGTACCTCTCGTGTTTTTCTTGCTCTTGAACTGATATTCGCAAATGTAGTTGGAGTGGTGGCGCAGGGTGGTAGTTGGTCACGAAGATCGCGCCGGATAGCGCGAGGATAAGAAGAGCAAGAGCTGACCAACGAGAGTGCGGCCAGCTCCGCTACCAAGTCTGAAGTAACTATGGTAGGTCAAATAACATCCGATTCCATTGGAAACGGATGGCAAATAGCGTCCGGTATCGTACTGAAGTTGTTCAGTAGGAGGAATGGACGGATAAGATCGGATAAGATCGATGTTGTGATTTTTCCAACACATAGCGAACACAAGCAGTGTCCGGGCAAATAGGGCGCGCGTGCCTTGAGCCAAAGGCAACGGCACGCGAGCTATACTCCCGATCATATATGACATATCCCAAAGAGCTACCCTTAAAGTCACCCCTCACGCAAATCGGCAGGGCCACGGTCCAAAAACACAGGATTTGCCACATGTCTGAAATTTGGTGGCACCCCTCACGCATATCGGCGGGGTCAGGGTCGAAAAACCAAAAGAATTCGCAACGTCTAAAAATTCCGCGGCACCTCTCACGTAGATCGGCGGGATCAGGGTCGAAAAGCCAATGGGATGCGTCACGCGTTGAAATCCGGTGACATCCCTCACGCAGATCGGCGGGGACAGGGTCGGAAAACACATGGGATTTGCAGCATTTCTCCACATCGGTAGCACCCCTCACGCAGACCGGCGGGGTCAGGGCCGAAAAAACAAATAGGATCTGCCACGTGTCTAAAATCTGGCGGCACCTCTCACGCAGATAAGCAGGGTCAGGGTACAAAAACACATGGGATGTGCTACGTTTTTGAAATTCGATGGCACCCGTCACGCTGATCGGCGGGGTCAGGGTCCGGAAACCCAGAAAAGATTCTCAACAGTTCTGAAATCCGGTGGCGCCCCTCACGCGGATCTGCAGGGTCCAAAAACACAAAGTATTTGCCACGTGCTTTGATTTGGGAGAACCCCTCGCGCACTTCCGCGCGGTCAGGACACATGAGACTTCCAACATGTTCAAACTCGGGGGGGGGGATTTGGACACAGCAAACGGGAGCAAATGGAAATATCTGGAGAAAAAACCGAATCAGGGCTGTAGGGCTAGGGGGTTATTGGGCTATAGGGCTATGCTATTGGGCTATAGATGAGCCGTAGGGCTATAGAGTTGTAGGGCTACAAGGCTTTTGGGCTATAGGGCGCCCCCGGGCACCCCCGGGGCACGCCCGGGCACGCCCGGGCACCCGGGCACCCCGGGGCACCCCCGGGGCACCCGGGCACCCGGGCACCCGAGCACCCCCGGGCACGCGGGCACCCGGGCGTGCGGCGAAAATCGGCTGCAACCCTCCCCTAACCATATGCGAGTACAACAATTGGCTCGCAATTTCCATGTGTTTTGCCAAGTACCCATCGTATCCGTATGAAGTCCCGACGCTGCTTCACGGTGAAGCCGAAGCCTCGAGTCTTCGCTTTTCCTTGGCCCATTCTCCGAGACAGAGGCCGGCGGCAGGGGGCGAAACCCTTACGGATCGAAGCTGCCCTTGTCTATGAAAACGGCTGTGAGGTCGTGTGTGGGCTGCCGAGAAACCGACTTGAACATCGCCTCTGATATCTGCTGTGTAATCGCTGATATATGCTTGGAAACCAAAGCTGCTTATGGAGTTGGTGACCAGATCCGAAGAAAGGTCGATGAGATATGGAAGGTCGAAGCGTGAGCCTGGCTTACCAGGCTCCGCTAGAAATATGAACTGATCAAAGAGTGCGAAGTCTTGAATGACAACAAATATCTTCACACCGCTGGCGCGCTCGACTCAAGGGCCCTAAAGGGTTTGGGCAAAAATGTAACAGCACGGTCACTATGCGACAGTCATGTTGTGCACAGTAACACAATATGTACAGCGTATATATCACAGTACCCGAACCACGCCGAGCCCACGTGGAACGCCAGGAGCACCGCGCCGCGGGCTGCCTGGCGCATCCAGGTCGCGGGCGGGCCAGGCAGCACGCGACCTCCTCAAAACTAGGCTTGGGCCGAAGCGGTGGCGAGGCAAGCACCGCGCGGCCTTCGCCTGCACTGCGATTACAGTTCAAGAACTCCCCATCCTCGTCGTCGTTATTACCATCGTCATCATCGTCATCACTCTCACTCCCATTATCATTAACTATCATCATCGTTTCCTCCTGCTCTTCCTCCTCATTTGGTGATAGTGCGAGTCAGACGGCCTGCGATAGTCCAGGTACCCGAGCACACGACGATCGCTGACATGCACTTATTTCTCGTGGGCCCGCTGGACGCACGGCGCTTTCTTCATTTCCTGTGCCAGCATCCTCCTCCGCCTCCACCATCCACCCCTGCGCCCATTCCCGAAACGAGACAAGGGAGGGGGGGGCAGCGGGCCTTGGTCTCCACGGCGAACGGGCCGGCCGCGTCCTACCCGGTGCGGCGCACTACCGCGCCGCGCAAATGGAGGCAGGCAGGCCTGAGCTGCACCGAATCGACTGGAAGCGAATCCAAACGCCCTGGACTCGATCGAGAAATCGGTCGGAACGATCGATCCGAGCGATCGGGAATCGATCCAGAAATCTGTCGGATCGATCGATCAATCCAGTCGCCTCTCAATCCATCGAGAAATCGGTCAAGATATCGCCTCGGAATCGATCGCTTCAGATCCATCGATCCGAGCGACAGGGATCGATCGAGGAAACGGCTCGTATCAGAAGCGAATCGAATCGTCCACGAACCGTCCCGAATCGGGCCGAATCGGATCGCCACGCTCAGCTACTCCTGGCCCGTTTTCAAGACACCTGATTGAGCGACGGGCAATTGAAATCTGAGTGGATCGATCGCGATGTATCGCGAAGGGCTGTGCTGTGCTGCGCCGTGTTGAATTGTCATGTGCCATGCCGAGACTGTGCACATAGCGTTGTGGATCGAGTCCTCCTTTGCATCCGAGACCTGACCGAACTGATCTGGATCTTGAGCTCGAGCTGCCTGAGCACACAGTAGCTGCCCCAAAGCTAATTGACAGGGGGACATGCCAGGGGGACGCGCCGCGGAACGTTCCAAGGAACGCGCCAGGCGACGTGCCATAAGGACGCAACGCGGGACGTGCCAAAGGGACGCGCTACATAACGTGCCAATGGACGTGCCATGGGACGTGCCAGGGGGCGCGTCGCGCGACTTGCCAGGTGGACCCGCCACGGGACGCGCCACGGAACGAGCCAGGGAACGTGCCAGGCGACGCGCCAGGGAACGTACCAAGGAACGCGTATAAATGTTTCTGCGTCCGCGCTCCCAAGGTCACGTTCCATCAGAAATTACACTGCGTCCGCTCTCCCTAGGCCACGATCCCTCGTCAAATATGTTGCGCCCGCTCTCCCTGGGCAACGATCCCTCGAAAACTACGCTGCGTCCCCACTCCCAATGCCGCACTCCATAATGAATTACGCTGCGTCCGCGTTCCCAAGGCTACGTTTCCTGGTAGATTACACTGCGTCCGCCCCCCCAGGTCCACGATCCATGGGAAACTATGATGCGCCCGCACTCCCAGGGCCACGACCCATGGTAAATGAAGCTGCGTCCGCGCTCCCAAAGCCAAGATCATAGCAAATTATGTTGTGTCCGCTCTTCCTGGGCCACGATCCCTCGTAAACTACGCTGCGCCCGCGTTCCCAGGGCCGCGCTCACTGACAAAAAATGCGTTGCGTCCGCGTTCCCAGGGCCACGTTGCCCAGTACATTACTATGTGCCTGCCCCCCCCCCAAGGCCAGGATCCCTTTTGTAAACTAAGCTGCGTCCGCGTTCCCAAGGCCAGGATCCATCGTAATGTGTTATGCGCCCGCGTTCCCAAAGCAGCGCTCACTGACAACAGATACGCTGCGTCCGCGTTCCCATGGTCACGTTGCCCAGTACATTAGTATGTGCCTGCCTCCCCCCCAAGGCCAGGATCCCTTGGAAACTAAGCTGCGTCAGCGTTCCCAAGGGCACGATCCATCGTAATGTGTTATGCGTCCGAACTCCCAGGACCGCACTCCATAACGAAAGCTACGCTGCGTCCGCTCCCCCTGGGCCACGATCCATGGCTAGGCTTCGCCCGCGCTCACAATGCCGCGATCCATAGTGAATTACACGGCGTCCGCGCCCCAAGGGCAACGTTCCCGAATACATTACGCTGTATCCGCACCCCCCAGGGCCACGACCCGTAGGAAATTACGCTGCGCCCGCGCACCCAAGGGCCACGATCCGTTGAACATTAAGCTACGTCCGCGCTCCCAGGGCCAGGATCCCCTGTAGATTACGCGGCGTCCGCGTTCCCAGAGCCACGATCCCTCGTAAACTACGCTGCGTCCGCGCTCGTGGCAGCAGCAGGAGAGACAAGCGTGTTACCCTTGAACCAAACATGGTTACCGAGCATGGTCAACTCGCTCGGACACTGAGTGCTAATCTATCTTCGAAACTTTGGAGCCCTGCTACACAGGTCAATATATCTCGTAAGTTTAGCAGCTCTGTTGCTGCCAGCGTCCCCTTCGCAACT
>CAUYUJ010017738.1:394826-424826 GCA_963575745.1 Prorocentrum cordatum
GCCCGAGGTCGAGGGCGGGCCACTCACACGATCATCGACGTCGTCATCTGTCTCATGGACCCTCCGCGTCGCCATGATGCGTACAGCCCAACTGGCATGTTTTTTAGATTTTGTTATTGTCCACCTTCATTATCCGTCGCCCTCCCTCCCCTGTCAAACCCAACCACGCTCAACGGGGCTCTATTGAAAAAACCGACGCAGGATGACTGCCAATTTCGCGCGGGCCGCCCCTGGCAGCGGAGTCTCGCCTCTTGCGTTCGATCAAACATTGGCGCGCCTGACCCAGCCGCGCCCTTGACCTCCGCGCTCCACCCCATGGGCCGTTGGCCCCGACAAGTCAGTGGCAATGCGATTTTCATGCTGTTTCAAATAACTGCCACGCGCGCGCGCGACCACTCGTTTGCCGAACAGACTGCCACTTACTTCTTGATCCCTGAGCGATTTGACCGAACGGATTTTCTTGGCCCGCGGGGAGTGACGGTCGAATTTCGTTCGGCCCATCGGGGGCCGCGCAACCGCCCGCCACGCCAGCGGCCGATTTTTTTCGGCCAGGGCACCCCCTCCAAGGGCGTCGCGCCGAATATTTTCTCTTGGAGCATTGGGCGCGCGGGGGCCGAATTTTGCGCCGAATTTTTGCGCCGAATTTTCTTTCAATGAAGTCCCAGGCAAAACCGCCAAAAAAAATCGGCGAAGAAATCCGGCCAGGAATCCGGCCGCTGTGGGACGCAAGAATCCGGCCAGAAATTCCGGCCTGGAATCTGGCCAGGAACCCGACCAAAAATCCGGCCGAGAAAATCGGCCAGGAAATCTGGCCAGGAATCTGAACGCGAATGCGATCGAGAGACGAGAGAAGCAGAAGGAAAAGAAGCGGCGCCGGCAAAAAAAACGCAAGAGGGAAAGAAGGACGTGGAAGAAAACGATGGCGACGAGAATAAAGGCAGCACGGGCATCACCCCGGGCAGCATGGTTCAGGCTATGTTGAATTCCGCGCCCGGGTTCAGGCACCAGGCGCGCCTGGCTTTAGCCCCCGCAGCCCCGCCAATCGCTTACAAGCCTGCCGCGCGCCCCACCCAACCCCCGCCGCCCAAGAAATGAATGAACTTAGGATGCTCCCGGCACCGAAAGACAACAACGCAAAAAAAAATAACGTCGCACCTCCCGTTGTTCCTCCAAAGTTTGCCTGCGGCATGACATCTTGCGCGCCCATTGATTGGCAATGTGCGTCGCGCCCTCACTGGGTCATAAAGACGCGTCGAAACGACCCAACAGAACATGTGGCACCAGCGGCGCCATTGCGCCATCGGCGCTGGAATCTTTGCCCTTATGGATAATTCGACGCCGCCAACGCGCCGCCGCCGCGTTTTACGCGCGCGCGCGCTGGCGTAACATTTCAACTGTTGTAGCGCATCAGCGCGGGGCGGGCGGGCGCAAAAACTGCGACGACGGACTCGTTATGTCACGCGAGAGGTGCGCGGTGATTCCCGCTGGTCTGGCAATCGCGCGCGCGTCGCAGCGGGCGCCGAACCCCCCGTCGGCGGGCCGCGCCGATCGAACTCCTCTCGGGCTTCATCGGCCTGCAGTAGGCAGAAAGGCGGGCCGACGCAAGGAGTTTGGTCTCCTCTGATAACGAAGCGACACCTGAGCCGCGCCGACGGAAATACAGGGAGAGTCGAGGAAGTCGAGGGTGAGGACACGCAAGCGAACGCGCATTTTTTCACCGCCCCGGGGCGTCTTCTGGCACATCTGCACGAAGCCGCGCAACCACGCGAATCGAACTTCAACGCATGGGGGCCCGGGGAAGGGAAGAAAGAGGAGGGGCAACATACCGGCTGAAGCGCGCCCAGACAACGTCTCATGATCGAACGACACCTCTTGGCAAACCAGATCACCAGCAAGGCACAAAAAACACAAATGGCACGGGGGCGAACACCATTGTACACTCAAAACACGCCAGACTTCACGCAGCACAAGGTCCTGAACGGTGAGACTACGTCCGCCGTGATTCGACCGCGGCCGCTTGAAGCATCAATGGATCGAACTTCCCTCTGATAAGGTATCGGGCCAAACTGTGCTAGGTCGGGCCGGCTAAGGCTTCGCAGGACTGGTGCGCCGCTCGATGACAACGCAAAACCGAAGTGGACTGGGCTTCGATGGGCTGCGATTTAAAGCGAGCTTGTTGCAACGCGCGGGGCTGCATTTACCTGGGCTTCGTTGCGCTGGACTGGGTCGCGTATGTCGAACACGTGCACGACGTGGCCTGCCTTGCGAGAGTTTATCGAAGCTGGCGCTAGTTGTTCTACGTCGGGCCGCGCGGGCTTTCATGGGGCCTCATATATTTCTTTCAAGCACGAGTCCCTATTTAACATGCTCTCCCATTTGCCGCGGCGATGCTGCGGCCGACTCAACGACAAAAGGCGCGGGGGCCAGAAAAATCCGGCTCTGCAGAATAACCCGAGGTGATTGAATCCAGCAACTGCCGTGCCCGTTGATATCTCGACAATATTGGCGCTGAGGCCTCGGCAGGAATGACGGCGGCCACGATCGCGCAGCTCCCCGGCAAAAGCATGCCAAACAACGTTAACAGCATGTTCGGGCAACCCGTCGACATGCACGCGAGTGTCCGGTCCTGAACCACTAGGAAGCCCAGCCTCGCTACGTCCACTGAAATCTGCGACTGGGCGGCACCTCCCTGGCGCCATCGACTGCGAGGCGCATGGCTTGGGAAACCCGACATTCACATTCCGATTGGAAGCACTGCGAAAAGGAGACGTGCCATGCGGGGGCCTCCGAGGACTTCACGCGGTACTGGCCAAGTGGCATGACGGCCAAAGACGCGCTCAAACGTTCGATGCTGGTTAGCGTTGTCGCGGTCGTAGACCTTATCACCGATCTTGAACGGCCTGCCCGCAGCCTCGTCACGCCATTCCCAGTGCCAGTAACGCGCAAAATGCCTGTCTGACTTGGCAACTCAATGAGGATCCTCCGAGTCGACTTGGCTCGTTCCCCAACTCGGGGACATGCGAACCTGCAGCGCAAGCGAACAACGAGTTAAAGTCAGGTATCCCGACGATGTTCTTGACAAGCATGTCGACCTCATGAATCGAATGCTTGTCGAGGCCTTTCGCGACGTCGCCGACGCGCTCCTCCACGGACCTCGGCTACCTGTTTCTCGCCTGATCGGAGATCGCCACGGCCAGCTAAGCTGGCAGTTCTGGTCCGTCGATGCCACCTGTTCCCCCGCGCGCGGGGGCCTCTGCGGGGCCGGCAGGCCCCCCGGCGCCGCCGCTGCCGCCCCTGCCGCCCGCGGCAATATTCAGACTCGGAGCAGCCGGTGGAGACGGAGCCGCTGGCGGAGAGGGTGGGGCGTTAACCTGAGCCGCGGTTCCCCACCTGCCACTGCTGCCTCCCGCGGCAACGTTGGGACTCGAAGCCGCTTGAATTGTCGGGGCCGCTGGCGGAGTGGGTGGAACGTTTGTTGCTCGACGGCCGTCGATGCAAAGAGCGAGGCTCGGTGCCGTCAATGAGTCTCGCGCCTGCCAGTGCCGTCGGTAAGTCGGCGCGGCGCTTAATTTTTGAATTGCGCAAAACTTCGGCCACTTCTTTCAACCGGTCGGTAGTGGCATCGAGGATGACTCTCGCCTGGGCCTTCAAATCCAGGTGCGTAGGCTCTAGCAGCCGCTAGGTCAGTGCGTCGTGCGCCACCACCAATTGCGCGTAGCGCGCCTTGATGTTGTCTGCTGCCCGCTGGCATTGAAGCGCGCGCCCGCTTTGACTAATCATCCTGACTCGCTAAGAGCCTCCACCTGTAAAATAGGAGCGTCGCTGGCGTCGGCAACTGCAGTCAGCTGGGCCGCCGGGATCTCTGCTCCTGAAAGAGTCTGACAGAATCCTGCGTCAGCGCGGGCAAGACCGCGATGCCCCCTGCTCACCTGGCCCGATTGCATCAGCGATCTCGCCGCCGACAGATCCAGCCGGCTGGCGCGCGGTCTCCAACTTCGACACGCCATGGCAACAATGGCGTTTTATACCAAAAAGGCGACGAGCTCGCGCGCGACGCGGCCCACCTCGCCAACGGCCTGGACGGGCGCAGCGCCATGCGGCGAGGCGTTGAATCAAACGCCCGTCCGCTGGTGATTTGAGGCGCTCCCGGCGCCATCGTTCATCGGGCCCGTGGAGAGGAAGTCGGTGGTAGTCGTGAACAGAGTTCTCCGTTAAAGCGTGAGTTCACCGAAATGGCTGCAAACGCAAGCGCCCCATCGCGCCGCGCTGCGCCTGCTCTCGCGCGCCGTCTGCTGAGTTGACTCCAGACGCATGCTCGCGGCACTCTTGCCCGCGCATTTGGCCATTGAATCTGCAGCGTCCTCACGCGCGCCGACCGCCATCGCTAGCGCTTCTATTCCTCGCTCTCTCTTAGAGCCACGTGGCACGCCTCGACGTCGCACTTTACTGAACCCTCTCCTGCTAGCTATCGCTGTGGCAGCAGTGGCACCGCGTTTGATCGCGACGCTGCTTTCCATCCCGGAATCTGTCAGAACTGATTGTAAGTCCAGACCAGATGCCCCCCTGCACTTGTCCTACTCTGCCTCTCCCGATGATAATGCTATAACGCCCTGCGCTGTGCTCCAATATGCAATCAGATGAGATCATTCAATGACTACCTCGTTCTTCGCACCGGGCGTAGTCCGTTTCTGTCCACGCCGTCCACTCCCTCGGTGTGTCCTAGTAAGCATACATGTAGCCTTATATGTCGTGCGAGAGAGTCGCCAAACTCTGACAGGGGCCATCCGCGGGCTCTGCCATTCTTCTGGTAATCTCTTTGAATTGAAACACGGATGTCCGATTGATCCTGGGCATGGCATGGCGTTGTCAACTCGCGGCCATTGCCTGGAACTGCTCGGCCATGCTCAATAACCACGCCCCCGAGTCTGCTTCATCCACGGGCAACCTGCCCCAGGCCGCCCCATCCTTTACCTTTATCGCACGCGGTCCGAGCCTTGTCGCGAAGGCCCCCGCGCGCCTCCGACGAGCCCCACGCCGTGAGCCGTCATTCGTCCACTCGATGATCCCCGCAGGTACCCCGATTGCTTTCTAACTCCCCCCCCCCCCCGGCACTGACCCCCGAGCCCGTCGAGGCCGGGGTGGCTGCCCAACGGGGCAAAACTATCCCCGCGCACGGGGAACAAGATCCTTCTCGTTTTGTGCCTGATTACACGCGTCGACGCCACGCCGCCGACTGGCCAATCTTACCAAACCCGCAAAGTCGACGCAACAATCCCCCCAGCTGCCGGCGACGCCTCTGGTTCCACACGTTGATTTACGCTGATTGCCGCGCGCGCCCGGCCCATAGTCTGCCTCGGGAAGTTTAATGAATATCAGTTCTAGCGGAAGCATGACAATAAGCTCGCTGGACATCGATGAGCCCCAGTTTGAGGCCCCTCTCACGCTCGCCCTCGTTAAGTCCCACTCCTTCTGTTACAGCCATCGGGAACAATAGTTTCTTGGCCTCCAGCGGGGCGCGGCTGCGAAGGAGTTGTCCTCGTTGGAGATAGATTGAACCCGTTGGGCCAGAAGTCCAGATCGGTGATCTGGCATGTTTGCGTCGCCGATCAGCTCCTCGCCTGTAGTTGCCCAGCGCCCCTCCTCCATCATTTGCCCGTTAACTTCGTGAATCCTGAATTGCCCCATCTCTTCCTGGCGCGATTTGACGGTTAACTGGGGGCCGAGTTCGTTCCCGCTGACATCGTTCCACGCATGCGCCAGACAATTCTCGAGGGCGCATGACGAGCAAATCACTCCGGGCTTGGTCTTGCCATCGTGAATCACGTCGCGTTCGCGCACTCGCTGGCCCCCCATCACCATGGCCCCAAGCACGTCGTTAACATGGTGGGTTCAGGCCTGCATCCGCGTCAGGGGTGGGCCCTGACTCCATGTCGCACTCTGCGCGCCCAATCCACTCGCCTCCGATGGGGCCGTTAGAGCTGTTCCTCGCCCCCCCCCCCCCCCCCCCTGCACTCCTTCGCCCCGCTTGTCGTCGCGCCCCTATGTCTCGCCTCTTGCGTTCGTGGCACACATGGCGCGTTTACTTCTGAATCTGCCCCAGTCCACGCCCCCCCCCCCCCCCCCCCCCCCCCCCCCCCCTGCACCCCGCCCCCCCCCCCCCCCCCACCCCCCCCGCACTGCGGGGCAATGAAGGCAGCGCCCTGGCGCGCGGTGATGGCGCAACATTGCCTCAGCTCGTTTTCCGACTGCCTTGTAAGTCCACTCTCGCCCCCCGTGGCGGGGGCGCGTTAAGTCAGAGCGTTTGCTCTGGTCCTTCCCGACGGGCCCCCTCGCGGTCGGCGACTCCTGGGCCCCTGTCGAACGCGGCCCGCCCTTTCCCCCCCGCGGACGCCTGGCCGCCCCGACTTCAAATCCAGCTCATCTTTCTCTGCCGCGATTCCCCTGGCGATCGACGGTTGACTTCCACGTCGGCGCGTTCCGTCGCTGGCGATGGCGCCGCGATAGTGGGCTGAACTTCCAGGCTGGCGGCGCCGGGGCGAAGTTGCCAGGGCAGCCCCTTTCATCTCGGCGCGCTCGTCAAGACTCCGCGCGTTCCCCGCCGCCCCCTATGCGTCGAATTTCTCGATCCTGAACGGCCCGCGATGGGGTGCCACTAGCGATGTGTCTTGATTTATGTCACGCGTGCCCAGGCGAAGCAGCCCCCCACTCTGATTCCACCGTCCATCGCACTTTGCGGGGGGGGGGGGGGGGGGGCGGGGAGCGCGGCGCACTCGCGAAATTCAAATGATGTCAAATTAAAAATTCGGCCCCGACATCTGTCGCGCGCCGTCTCGCCGTCGATGCCGACCGCGGACGCGAAGATCAAAGATGACGCATGTCTGCCACAATCCAAGCCATAGCCGCATGGCACTCGCCGGACTCCGCCTCGCAGTGGGCGCGCGCGCTCCGCGAAGTTCCGGCGGGGCCCTGCGCGGCACGGGCAGCGCGCTCAACGTCGCCATTGGCGTGGGAACCACCGACTGCGCTCACTTCCACACCCATCCCTGAGGCTCTGGAGGCCCCAGCGGCGTCTTCGAGAGCTGGAATTGCCCATTCTCCATCGCATTCGAGCATCGCCTTCCCGTGCCCAGCGCAGCCGGCTGCTCTCGCCGCGCAGGGGGCCACCCCCTTCTGTAGCACCGCGCGGCCCCATGTCAACTCGGCGTCTCTACAACGCAGCACGCCTGTCCTTCCCTTGAGCCCCATGCAGTGCATGGATACAACCGGCGGCTTCCCCCTGCCTCCGCCGCCCCCCACAGCGGCTTCGCCTCCTGACATTTCCTCTGACGCAGCGGGGGTGCCAGCTGCGATGGGGCAAACGCGTGGCGCTATGATTGCGCGCTTCTTCTGCGCATGGTCGCGATGCGCTGCAGCGGTCTCGGACAACCCGGCCTCGCCGCTAATGAGCGCGCCCTCTGCGTCAGTTCGCTGCCCCCAATTTCGCCGTTTTTCACCAGCATTGCTTGCGCGCGCTCCGTCTGCGCCATTGAGCCCCGCGGGCGGCGGGCCGTCGAGCTGGCTAAATCAACCGCGAAGACCCCCGGCCTCGGAAAATCCTCGGGCGCCTGTTCCAGCGAAGCTCCATGCACTTTCGCGGCGTCCGCCCCGTCGCCATTCGGAGCCTCTATCGCAGACTGAAACATGCCTTTCGCTGGTCGACGTCATCTCGCCGCTGGCTCCGCGTTTGATGCAACTGCTCAGCCTGCCATGGCCATCGCTGCCAAGCGCTATCTGGCCACTAATTTCCACCGCCTAACGCGCCGACCCCGTGACCTTGTAACGTCGGCCACTTGAACAGGCATGCTTACGTCATTTCCACTCTCGCATCGAGCGCCAATTACTCGCTGCCCGTAGCTTCTGATCCCAGACCCGTTTGCTGCGCTGCAATGCGCGCCGTCCGTGAACGCACTAGCGCGCTGAACGGGAAAGCGAATGCCCGCCATGCCTGGGGGGTCCAACGGCGTGGCGCGCGCCGGAGTCCACGGCGACGATGATCGTCTCAGTCTTTTCGCCACTCTGCGGCACCGCGCTGACCTCCTGCGCGCTGCCGCGGGCTTCCACGAGCCCCACAAATCGACCCTTCGGTAACCAACTGTGGCTACCATGCTTGAACTATCGGTTAGCCGACGGATCCCCGCGGTCGCAGCCTGGGCTCGCGTCGATGCTGTAGGTGGCACTCGCGCACACCCAGTGCCTCGACGCCGTTGATCATATTTCTCGCATGCCTTTGTTTTCTCCATTCCTCAGGCGGTTCACCGATGGTTAGCTGATCGCAGAGCTAACCGCTGTTTCCAATCGAGCGCCCTCGCTCGCTAACCCCACGCTAGCGCGCTCCTGCAGTTCTCCGAGCATGGTGGGCTTTGCATTCATCTGGCTACCCAGCTCCACTTCGTTGGCCGACCTCCGGCAGTCAACGGCAGCGCACCCTCTGCTTCTATATTTGTAGCGCTCGCGATCGGCAGGCTGAACAAGCCCTTTGCCACCGGAGCTGTCGCGCCCTCGGCTTCGATCGTTGCCGCCGCATCTCCCCGCGAGGTGGTTGCCCCAAGGTTCGGCGACGCCCCTCGACTTCTGCCCCATCTGCTTTCATTGCATCCGCCATTTAAACTCTCGGGCATCCGACGGTCCGAGCTGGGTGCCCAGGCCCGCCGCAATTACTAACGCGTGGCACCGTGTCCTCTGCCTCCAGCGACCGCGTCCAAATCGTCGTTCTCGCCCTCGGTCTCACGTTGCCAGCTGCCGTCGCTGAACTACCAGTTGCCGCCGCCATCGACCCATCATCCTCGAGCAGCCCAGCCACATGCGTTATAATTCGCGCGGTACCTGGGATGTCGGGGCCAGCCTCAATAAACCCAACGCCCAGGGCAACGTTGTTTTTCGCGCCCGCCTCCAACTGCTCCCTTTTCCGGCCCCCGGTCTTCGCGTTTAGCGTAGGGCTTCTGGCAAGTGTCTGCGATTAGGTTATGAGGCGTGGAGCAACGCCGTCGTTGCCATTCATCAAACCAATCAATTGCACGAAGCATGGTCGCGCGGAGGCGCGAACTCTGAAGGGCTGAGGCACCGCGCACGCACCTCCATGATGTCCAATGCCTGCATCGAAACACAAGATTCTTCTAGTTTGCCCAACAGTTCTTTACCGCCCTCGGGCTGTGCAGGGTCCATTGCCCAAAACATTGTTTGCGCCAGCATAACTCCTGCAACCGATGCATGATGCGTGTAGTTAAAATACTCGGACGGACACGCGGCAAGTCCATCTCAATGTTTTGATCCCTTGAGTTTGCCGCGCGCGTCGGGCCCCTCGATTGTTTCGTGAAAGGCGCACCAGAGATCGTCATCGAGATCGTTTGTATCATCGTCGGTACACCCAAACTCTCCTAACTTATCATGTTGCAGCTGTCTGGCTGCGCTGACCTTCTGGCATTGGGCTTGCGAGAATCGCCCATATATCATTTGCAACAAAACCTCCGAGTCTTCATGTGGAGTGTCTCCGCCCATGTTTTCGATTGCTGTTGAGGGGCTTACCTGCTCAGTGGTAGGCAAGCCGCACTTGTGCCATGGCATTGGCTAACTTTCCGCCCCACCATCTAGATTTAGCCGTGTCACTGGTAGAGGCGGCTTTGGAGCTTATTGTTGCCGCTCCCTCCTCTTCATCTGCCCTTTGTGCAGGGAATCGCTTAACTTCAATGCGCGTTCGTGTTCGCCACTATGCTCGCGACAAGTCGGTAAAGGCTGCGCGTCTCTCTGTTCGCCACGGCGTTTGGAGTGACGGCACGCATCAGCATAGCATTTTTCTGCTGCTGCATCTGGAGCATATCGACTGCAGGGTAACCTTCTTGGTGTACGTGGTTGGTGGCTGTACGGTCGTTACTGAATCCCTGATTCCTTCATGTGTGACACGCGACGCCGTTCCCACCAACTGTTGACGACACATACACGCGCATGTTCATGAAAATGTGGGCATCCATTTGATTCCAAGTTTCTCGATCCGCGGGAACACGGAGTTCACTGGGTGGGTCCAGCGGGCCTAGGGTAAAAGCAGCTTATCCAACGAGTGCCATTGCAAACGACGCCTTACTACCACCCAACATATCCATAATGATTCATAGTAGTACCGCGCGCCTGTTTCACACCACGCTCGGATGAATCAGACGCCCAAGCGTTAAAACCCCGAGCCACATGTTTGCGATAATGCACCAACTATCATTCACACTGCTTCCTCACTTGCCACTGCATGCTTTCTTCCTCCTCCTCCTCCTCCTCCTCCTCCTCCTCCTCCTCCTCCTCCTCCTCCTCCTCCCCCCTGCCGACTCTCCCCGTCCTGTGTGGTCCCATCCCCTCTCCTTGTCCTCACCCTGTTCGTCCACCTCGCAACAACAACAGCGACGACGACGCCAACGACGACGATTTCATGATCCCCCTCTTCTCTTCCTCCTCCTCCTCATCCTCCCCCCCCCCCCGTGCTCCTCATCATCCCTCCGACGACGACACCACCGAACACCCGAGACGAACACGATGACGAAGACAACGACGGCGACGACGACGACGCCGCCGACGACGACGATTACGACGACGACGACGATTACGACGACGAAAAAGATGACGACGACGGACCAACGATGGACCGAAGACGACGACGACAACGGGGACGGCGAGGATGACGACGAAGGCGAGATCGTCGTCCTCCAGCCCTGGAGGAGAGCTCGTGAGCGCGGAACACACCAAGCGCCCCAGGAGCGCCGTGTCCGCGGACAGGTCCTCTCTTGGCACAGCCGCATTCGTCGTCGTCGTCGTGGGCGGCAACCCGCGTCTCTCCGCGTCCGCGTTAGCGCGGGATCACAAAGATTTTGTTCGCCCGGGTCTCTACCTCCTGTTCCGCAGCCGTTGTTGGGTCTCAGCTTGGATCCACCACGGATAAAAGCACGACTGAGCTGCATCTAGCACTTGAGAACAAGTCCTATTCAAAGGGGGGAAGGGGACGAAGGGAGGTAAGGAGGAACATAGTCAGACAGGGAGAAGCAAACAGGAAAGGAGGAGGAGGAGATCGTCCCCCTTTTTCCTCCTCCTCCTCTTCTTCCCCCTGTGGCCCCTTTTCCTCCTCCTCCTCTTCCTGTTCGTGTCCGGCACTCTTCCCAGTCCAGGAAGCTTCCCGCGTCGCTAAACTGCACGATGTTGTATCCCCCATGCGCGCGTGGCCTAGGAACGGCAGCGCGAAGACTCGGGGTCGGATTTCGTGGACACCTGCGAACACAACTGAAGGAGCTGGAAGATTTGCCAGTGTAGCCCGATCAGATCCTTCAAACCCTCCGCGTCCTCCGCATCTTTCTCTCGTTCCCCCCTGTCGCCACCGCCAATGTGGAGGACTTCATTTACACGTAGCTCGCAACTCAGACCCTGTGTTTCAAATGCTGCCGTCCCGTGAAGCAGGTCGACCATGCCAATGCTTGGCCTGAAGCGATGTCTGGATTTTGCGCGCTTCAACCCGCAAGTGGCCCCTGGGCCAGAACGCGCGCCGAAGAGCGAACAAGTGAAGGGCACCATGCGCAAAAAGGTGGAATGGGAGGCCTCTTGAAATCTGCACCACGGCGGCGAAGGCCCGTTGCGCCCTCTGCGTCAAAAAAAAGGCGGGGGCGAGGCATGACAACGCGATTGGATCAACACCCTGATAATGTTGGCCACCGTGGACCACAAACAGTGCACTTCAGCAATATATGTTGTAAAATCGATGCTGCGCCGTATAGGTGGTGCAAAATGTGTGGGGGCAGTAGATGCTGTGCAGTAGCAGCGTGTGTTGTGCCATCCATACTGTGAATTTTGTTGTGTTCAGTGTGGGTTGCGCCATCTATGTGGTGCAGCATGGTGTGCGCCATCTACGTTGCGCACTATAGGTTGTGCAACAGCTGGGTGCAGTCTAGATCGTGCAATTCACCCTGCCGAACTTGAAGCTGTCAACACCACTACTCGCGGAACCATCTCACCCACCCACCCACAATTTGGCTTGCAGTACCCGTGCGGCGGCGATTGCGATGAGTGCTTGGTGTTGATTGGTGCATCTCTCCGGCCGCGTAACCCGCACACGCTCGCCCGCTCAGCGGCCAACTAGTTTGGCGCAACCGACGCAACCGCGGTGGCGCTGACCGCTGGGCAGTTTCCAACGGGCACCCAAATGCGAGTCGGCGACTTGGGCAGGCACGGTATCGTGGCAAACTCGACAACGGTGGATTTGGTGATAATAGAAACGAAGCAGATGACGATGGTGAAATCAACACCGGCAAGGCAATTGACGGCGCCGATGCTGATCACGCCGGCGACGATGGCGGGCGCCCTCGCGGCGGTGGTGCAGGTTCCGGAAGTAGTTCGACACGCGCGCGCGGCCAGCGCACAAATGGCCCGCACTGCATTAAACACGACTCGGGCGCCCGCAGCACGCGCGCAAAGGCGTTCGAACGATTCCGACATGCAGCGCGGGAGGCCCGTTTGGCCGAATTGAATGGACGTGTCGAATGAAGAGAAAAAAAAACATTGTTGTCTTAAGAGGTCGCAGGAGCGCTAACGCAAGCTTTTTTGGGAAAGCTGATGTTGCAAAACCGTATGATGAAACATGTGCTAGGTTTTTTGTTCGAAACACTCGATTGTGCAATCCATACCACACTGACAGTATTTCGAAGATTTCGACATGGGCGCGCGACGACGCGCGCGCGCATCTCGTCCCACTATGTTGCGAAGGATTGTTGCGACAGCACGCGCCCAAGGGCGTTCGAGCGATTCTGATACGCGCGCGCGAAAGGGGCCATGTGGTAGCATGGTGTGATCATGCTGACAAATCTATGTTGTCAGAATTCGCACGAGCGCATCGCGTTGCGAAACACGATGCGCCCCACATCGTAAGTAGGTTTTCTGTTTCCCCTGCGCACTCCCCGCGCAAGGTCTCGGCCTCCTTCCCTTCCTCACCACTCACTCACCCACCCAAGCAGTCACATCACCATCAACACCATCATCACCATCAGCATCGTCATCCTCCTCATTACCACATCACCACCACTTACAAACTCATTCGCGATATTTCGGCAACTTTCTTTCACTCAGAATTTACTCATGTACGATCCTACTCACTTGACCATGCACAACGACCACGGTTGCGTTCGCCATCGCCCCCCCCCCCCGTCTACCTTCGCAGAGAACAACAGGCGCGCAAGTGCAATGCGCACATAAACGCATATAAATATATGTATATACATATAGACGTATGTGTGTTATGTGTGTACATGCACATATGTGGTGACAGCGTATGCGGCGCAAAATGCGCGCTTGCGCGGCACCCCCTCGGCACCGAGATCCCTTCTTTGATCCCAGAGGGCTGCGGTTTTGCGCCCCCCCCCCCCCCCCCCCCCCCCCCCCCCCCCTCCCCGCGCACACGCACACGCACACAACACACACACACACACACACACACACACACACACACACACACACACACACACACACACACACACACACACGCATCCCTGAACTATCTTCATAGCTCTGGCACGCCTCCTCGCAGCGTCTTTGCGGAGCGAGGCGCGGTGCCCCCCGCGGAGCCTCCCGCTGGGAGCGGCCTCTCACAGGTCGTTGGGCACCCTCAGGTGCTGGCGCTCGCAGCCGACGTCGTAGTAGCCGGCCCGACCAGCTCGTCGATGGTCAACCTCGGAGCCTGGTTGGCCCTGGATGACCCCGCCGCCGCCCTCGCCAGCCCGTTGGCAAGGCTCGCCGTCAGGCCTGTCGCGCCGAGGCCACGCGCCCGCAGCGCTGCCCGCAGCTCGTCCACCTTGTTGCGCATCAGCTCGTCTCTAACGGCTCTCTGCGCGCCGCTGAGTGGACCTCCGTGGAGCTCCTCATACTGACGCTTCACGATCCTCGACTCGACCTGTCGTCGCTGCCGAGGTCCTTCGTTCGTGATCGGTACGGAGCCTCCCGCTGCCGATCCCTTGTCCGCGCCCTGTGAGGCTGGGGGCGGTGCTTCTCGCTCTCGCCCGCCCTGCGCGCTGTCGCCTCGCCCGTCGTCGGTGCCTTCAATCACCTCGCCGCCCACGGCGTCGGGCTGACGCTCCCTGGAGCGTCTCCTGGCGAGGTGGCGCGCCGCTACCGTGGCCCCCAGCATGTACACCAGCATTAACATGAACAGCGGCATGACGATGCCTATCGTGCTGCCGTCAGACCGGCCTTCTCCCGCGGCCGCGGTGTCCCCCGCTACGCCACGCACACACGCTGCTGCTTAGACTACCTTCAGCATAGCCGCCGTGGACTCGCCCACATGGCCAGCCGTGCGCTCTCTTGTCGCTAGCCACATGAGCTTCAGCAAGACCCGTCTGATCGGTTCACCGCCGTGTCCAACTTGATCACCTCCAGATCCTTCGTCCGCATGCGCTCTGTATCCACAGGTCCTGGATGCGGAGATGCCGCGCTCGGCCTGGCCCCGCTCGGTGGGCCATCCCCTTCGCGGCCGAGCTGTCCGCATCAGCAACTCCCTGCGCGTGGTCCCCGCACAGCGCGAGGATCTGCCGCAAGAGGATAGCGGAGGCACCCGCCTCGTTGACAGCCAGGAGCTCTGCCACCCTGCTCGACGTCGCCACGTAGCCCTGCGTCGACGTCGTCACCTCCAGGCAGCGGTCGCCAAACCGCTTCGCCGTGCACTGCGTGGGCTTCGCGTCATCCGCCCCTGCCCAGGTCGCCATCGCCCCCGAGGTCCGCTGTGACTGGCAGGTCCTGCAACGGGCAGTGCCACTCCGTCACTGGGCACCCCGCCAGGTCCCGCGCAGCACGCTTGAGCCTGACCGCAGCGAGGGACGTAGGCTTCGACGCTTCGCCATGATCATCTTCGCCGCGTACCGCAGGTCCTGGGACAGGTAGGTCAGCACTCTGCCTGCCTTGGGACCCAATCTCTTGAGCCGCTCGTCCACGACCGCCTCCTTGGGCCCAGAGCCCCCCGTGGCCTTCGAGCCTGGGCTCGTCTGAGGCTTCGTCGTGCCAGCTGGCAGGTCCAAGAGCTCGAGCAGGTTGCCCACGTGCAAGTCATCTGCTCTCCACACGAAGCGAGGAGACGGAGCCCCCCGCCACTCGATGCGTCGCTTGAGCAGCCTGCCGCGGCCACCGCCGGTGGCACCTGGCCCCGCTCGACCCAGCTTCTTGGTCTCGATGTGCTCCTCCAGCAACGCGTCGAGCACGCCCAGCTTCGCCGAGGTGCCCCCTGCCGAAGTCGCCACCGTGCACGCCCGGCGCGATGTCCCACGTCTCGTTGTAGAAGGCGCCAGTGCACGGCGTGATCCGAACCCGCGGTGGCTGACTCTTCTCGAAAACGTCGCCGACGCACGCCTGCCGCGACCTCGACGCAGGCCTTCTACCGCGGAGCGCCTCGTGGAGCTGCCAGACCCGCCCAGGTCTTCGCAGCCCAAGCGGTGGCATCACGCACAAACTCCTGTCCATGTCCGCGCTGAAGAACGCCATGCTGGCATCGCACAGAGCCACTCGCCTCTGCCCCGACGGGGGCTTCCAGGCAGCCAGAGACACCACCAAGCGCAAGTAGAAGAGGTGCGGCGCACCAGCCGCCGCATCTTCGCGCTCGAAGAGGTTGAAGTCCATTGGCCGCGAGTCTCGACCGTACGAACGGTGCTCCGTCTGGGCTGCATCGGAGTCAATCGAGCCACTTGCCCCGCATGCCCCCACCGACGCTCGAGTCGTCGGACGCTTCCTCGGTTGAGCTCCTGCTGGCGCCCCTGCACTGCGAGCTCCCTCGGCAGCAGCTCGCCCGAGCGGCTGTCGCACGCCGCCGCCTCCAGCGCGAGGTCGCGCGCCCATGGTGTCGTAGCCTCCCGATCACACGCGGACGCCGCGAACGGCTGCAGCCGCTTGCAGTCCTCGCCGTCGAGCCCCAAGTAGGCGGGTTTACTGGCGCCCACGGGCACCACGAGGTTGGCCACCCTAGGCGCCTCCGACCGTGGCTCGCTGTCCGCGGGAGCTGCTGGTCGGCTCCCAGCGTCGACGCCCGCCCCCGCGGAGTCGCCCGCTTAGCCGCCCTCCGCAGGAGGTGGCTGGGATGAGCTCGCCGCTGCTGCTGCATCTCCTGCCGCTACCACCGCGGCCGCGGGATCAAACGCTGCCGCGTCCACCTCCATCTCTGGGGCTGCGACGGCGTCGCCCGGCAACGGGCGGGCCGCTGCCTGCCGACTGGCCCCGTCCAAGAGCTCCCCCTCCATGCGCTTCCTGCACTCGTGGGAGCGCGCCGCTTCGCCTCCCCAGCACCTCGGACAGTTTAGAGTGGGCCCGTAGGTCTGCGCCATCCTCTTCGTGACGTAGGTGGCCCCACCCAAGCCTCGGCTCGGGCAGGGGCCCTGGCGGCGCGTCCAGAGGCCCTGGAGGCGGGCGCGCTGGCTCTTCCGCCACTGGGGCTGCTGCTGCTGCCGCTGCCGCTGGGGGCGCCCCCTCGGCCTGGCTCTGCTCCGCCTGCGCCTGGCGCGCCCGCGCCGCGCTATCGCCGTGGCGGGGCTCGGCGCCGCCCCAGGGCCGCCCCGCTGCAGTGTCTACGCGCTCAGGCTTGGGCTGGAGATCGCAGGGCAAGCCCGCGAAACTGTTCAGCGCGTCCACGTTGAACCTCCGCCCTTCGGCTGCCTCCTGATCGCGCGGCGCCGGCTGGTCTGCCGCGACCCGCCGACCAGGCGCTCGTCGCTCGTCTCGGCCTTGCCCAGCCAGACGCCCAAGCGTCTCTGGGCGCGGTCGCCTGGCACTCGGGCCCAGACGACCTCTCCAAGCGTGGCCACCCCCCCGCGGCACGGCTTTCCCCTATGGGCGTGATAAGCCGTCTTGACAGAGGCCTGTCTAACGGCAAACCGTGCGAGGAGCCATCCAGCATGCCAGACCACCCCGGGCATCACCCCATGGAACACGGGACCCATGCCAGACTCGAGCTGGAGCTTGATCACGCACACCTGCTCGGCCGCTTGGTCGTTCATGGCCTCGGTGAAACCCATCGGCGCGCGACTCCTGGCAGGCGCCGCCGCGACCTGGCACTGGAAGCCATCAACTTCCGCCCCTCGGAAATCTGCTCGGCCAGCGCATGGACTGCTGGCTCCTGGTCGGTGCGCAGGATGCACTCAGCGATGCCACAAGCGTCGATGGCTGCACTCGCTGCGATGGACATGAAAAGATGCACGCCCTTCGGCCCCAAGGCCGCGTGCGCTGCGGTAGACTCGCGCTGCGCTACCACCAGCACGTTGAGCAACACCTCCACGCCGTTGCAAGCGACTGGGTCTACCAGCTGATGCATCAGGACAGCCTGGTCGGTCTGCTGATCCGCTGGCGCCAATCGCGCCTCGCTGTGGCGCGAGGCCGCCAGCTCCTCGGCTGTGACCGCGGCGCCGAGCTGCAAGTAGTCTATCTGCACCTCGTCTATGCTGCCAGGCCCGCCGCCCTGTCGGCGCGGGTCGTCTGCCGCCCTGGCTGGCGCGCACTTGTCGCGCCAGCTTCGCGGTGGATGGTGGGCGAGCTCGTGCTTGTCGATATCCTCCTGGCTGGGGAGTGGTGGCGCCCCTTCGCCCCGGCTGGCACCTCGTCGGAGTCCGCCTCGCGCCGAGGCTGCTCGGCCGCCAGGGGGGCTGCTGCCGCGGGCGCTTGGGCCCCGACTGGGTTGGGCCGCAGCGGCTTGGACGTCGTCGCGGTGGCTCCCGCGACGCGCCCTCGCACCCAAAACAAGTTGTCCTGTCGCAACAGGGGCGCGTTGGCGATGCCCTCCGGCGGGCTGAGCGCCGCGGGCACGATGTACAAGCCCGTCGGGGAGGACAGCGCAGAGCGGCCGTTGTCGCGCGCCTCGGCCCCCCGCGATGAGGCGCGAGACGTCGGCGACCTGGTGGTCGACGCCCGCTCCGTGCACGCCTGAGCTGTCTAGCAGGTCGTACTGCACGCTCTTCTCGCCGTAGCGCGTCGCGCGCCTGTCGTCCGCGGCGCGGATGTCGCAGCACTGGGCAGGCTCACGCATCGCCGCGCTCGGGGCACGGCTGCGTGGGCACGCCGCTCTGGAGGCCCCCGAGTCCACCATGACGTATTCGTCGTAGCTCTCGTTGTTGCCTCCTGGGCCGCCAGCCCGTGGAGCTCGCAGCATCGAGGTCCGATTCGCAAGATCAGCTGCCTGGGCCACCAGGCGCAGCACCCACTGGATGGCGGACGCAGTGTCTCCCGCTGCCCCGCCGCCGCCTGAGCTGGCGCTGCCGCCGCTCGGAGCAGCCGCTGAGCTCGCCGTTGACAGCTGCGCGGCGCTGGCACGCGCCTGCGCGGCGCTGCTCGGCGCCACGGACGGCGCGCTCGACGCTGCTGGGCCCGTCGCAGGCGCGCGCAGCTGAACCAAGTTCAGCGCGTCCTTCAGCTCGATCGCATTGCTGGCTGCGCTGTTCACTCTCGTAGTCTTGCCGGGGCAGTCTATCGTCAGATGGCCTTTCTGATGGTACTTCCTGCACGCGCGTGTCTCGACGCGCTGACCATCATTGCCATATCTGCCCTTGCCGTCCTTCTGCGTCTGGTGCTGGGTTCGGGGGTCCCTGTTTCCGTCGTAGAGCACCCCGCATTTCTTCTTGCCGCCGTCTCATCCTTTGCTCTTCCCTTCCTGTCCCGTGTCCTTGCCCTTCTTGATGGCGCCCGCGACCATCGTCACCTCGGTTGGCGCCGCCCCTCCTGCTGCAATCGTCGCCGCCAGGGGCCCGATTTCCATCGGTGCTGGCCCGCTGTCGTCCGCCGCGGTGGCCCCCGCTGCGGCGCCTCTTGCTGCGTCCCTGAACGTCTTCCTGTTCGCCGGGCACGTCCTCGCATGCTTCGCGGATCCGTCGCACTCCCCGAGGCGGTCGGCGTTGACGACCATCGGCCACTGCCGATGGGCCCTTGCCATGGTTCCCCGCGACGAGGGCCGCCGCCCTGATGTCGCTGGGCACCGCGCTGCCGCACCGCTCGCGCGTCTGGGCCGCCGCGTCGAACTCGCCCACGTCGGTCTCGATCGTCGCTGCTCCGAACGTCCACCCCATCAGCTTCCTCATCCGATCCAAAGCTGACGCTGGCTGGTCGGGCTCGAACTCCTTCGCGAGCTTGCGCCGCGCCAACGGTCCTTCGCCCTTCGGGATCGGCCGCTGCATGGCGAACGCCTTGCCTTCCAGGAGCAGCACGAGCACGTGGCACAGCTGCCGGAACACGCCGGCGAGAGCAGGGCTCGTCAGGTCCAACGAGTCGTTGGTGACGCCCTCCTCGGCCTTCTGGCCGACTGTGACCATCTCCTGGTGCAGGTCGTCGTCGAGCGTCGCGATGTGCGCCAGCAGCTTGAACGACCACGCGGACCACGCCGTCTTGCTGCCCTTTGACTGCGCTGGCTCCGTCAGCAGCCTCGCGTCGATGATGCCCCACTTGCGTCGATCCTCTGGCCTCGCTGACGCTGGAGCTGCCGCCGCGGTGGCCCCCGCTGCAGTCAGCTACTGGAGGGCTTGCTGCATCTGCTGAAGCTGAGCGTTCTGCTGTCTGGCTGTCGCGTCCGCTCGCGCCCCCAACTCCGGGCTCGCTTCGCGGCAACTTCTGCTCGAGCCGTCACGGTCCGCGGCGCGTCCATCACCTGTTGGGCAGTCGGCTGCGCCACTCCTGCTGCAGCCGCGCCCGCGCCTGCGGGGTCGACCGCTGCCTGCTGCGGCGCTGCTGCTTGCAGCTCCTCCTCCATCTTTGAAACTCCGCGTTACGAAGGCCGCGTAGGCTTCGCTTTCCTAGGGCATGAATGAGTGGCCGTCCTCGTCTACGACGACGAGCGGCCAGGCGTTGCCCAGCTCCTTGTCGAAGACGACGACCCCGAACACGCGATGCGCGAACGTCGGCAGGTCAATCTCGTGCCCGACGATCTTCTCGACGAGGCCCAGGGTCGACTCCAGCAGCCTGCAAACGTCTCCCCGCCGCTGTCGTCGCCAGGCGGCGTCCTCAGACAGCCGCCTCCCTCGCTGCTTCCGCTCCGTCGCGGCGGCGCCCGCCTAGGCCACGCTTCGGCCTGCCAGGGGTCTGGTAAGGCATTGCTGCCCTCCGCGGGCCGCGGCTCTTCCGCTGACCGCTGGGATGCCCTCCGCGGCCTGCGAAGCTTCCCGCTGGCCGCTGGGCCAGACGCGGTCGCCCACCGCGGCCCGCGGAGCCTCACGATGGCCGCTGGCCCGCCCTCCGCGACCTGCGGAGCCTCCCGCAGCCGCTGGGCCAACACTTCCGACGCAGAGCCCGTGGATCCTCAGGCCACGGGCTCCGCTACCATGCGCGGCACCCCCCTCGGAGCCGCGATCATTGTTGATCCAAGAGGTCTGCGGTCTTGCGCCCTCCCAACATTCCTGAGCTATCTCAATAGCCTTGGCGGTGTTGCGATAAATGGTTCGCAAACTGCGTGGTGCAATGTATGCGGCACACGCTATGTGAAGCGATACATGGGAAATATATGTAGTGCAATGTGTGGCGTTCAATCTGCGTGGTGCCATATTTGTGGTGCACTCTATGAGGTGCGACCGATGTAGTGCAATCGATGTGGCACAATATATGCAAAGACATCGATGCTGGCAAATGTGTGTGCGGTCATCTATGTGCTGCAACCTATGTGGTGCAACCTATGTTGTGCAATGCAACGCGATGCAAAGCCTCGTAATGCAAACTAGAGCGCGGCGGCGACGAGGCGGCGACGGGGCGGCGACGGCGACCACATAGCCGACAGACCGACGCACAGGCTTAGAAGATGGGCGGCAACGAGAAGGCGACGGCGACCACATAACCAACAAATCGACGCACAGGCTCAGTTCCTTCGAACAGACATGATAACTCCTGAGTGCAAGCGCTGTTCGGGGAACGATAGTAGTGACCAGCCCAGCAGAAGAAACACATCCTGGCGAAAGGTTCGAAATCCCGCGCAGCTGCGTGTAGCGAAGGAATCGACCCTCTCCTGAAGAATTACGTGCCGCGGGATGAGAGGACTTCGGGGCACTGGAGGTAGGGAGTGCATAGCAAGCGCACAGAAATGCACGGATTTCACCGTGGGACACGATTTGTATGAGGGGCGTGCCGAGATGGGCGGGAGGCGGCATGAGGGCACGCGCGCTGGGACCGTGAGTGGAGGAGTTCCCAACAGGGGAATGAGACATGCGCGGGATGCACAGAAATTGAATTGGATGTAGGAGGAGAGCAGGCAGGAGTGAGTGGGAGGGGGAGGAGGAAGGGGGCGCGCGGCGCCGCGGATTCAAGAAACGAGGATGGTCAACGAGGGCTTGGGGAAACAGTGGCACATCTCAGACGTTGGCGTGAAGGGCTGGGTCGGCGACGCGCAGCGGCTTCGGGAGCGCGGGGGTCGAATGGCGACGCACTCGTCGCTCTCGCCCCTCAACCGTCGTGACAAAAGCCACGACGCCGTGGGATCACTGCAGGGGCCCTCGACTGAGTTTGCGCTAGGTCTCTCGCGTCGACTCGACCCGCGAGGTCTCTCGATAGGGGTTCGAAGCCGGTGGCTACCCCCGGGGGCGGTAAGGGCCTCAGCCACCGCAGTTGTGGCTTGACTGGCGCTAGTACCGCCACGTTCAAGCCCTCGTCGAGCTGAAGCCAGTCACGGGGGTCCCAACCTTCGCCCTCCGACGACGACGACGACTACGATGACGCCGACGAACCAATGACGACGACGACGACGTCCACGCCGAGAGGCCACGCGGCCGCAGCGTGAGGTAGCTTTGATCCCTGGGCGTGTCGCTGACGGTCACGTGCGAGGATTACGAGGCGCGCCGGAGAGTCCCAGGGATTAGAGGGCAAGAAAGGCGGGCGTGAGTTCAAGCAGAGTAGCGGGTCGGACGCAAATGGGTCCGCAGGGAGATGTGCAATGGTATTTGCAATAGTTGGCGCTTGGATGCAATGGCTTGCGGGTCGGGTGCAGTGGTTGCGCGTGGACGCAATTATTTCAATGCAGTGGAAGGTGCCCGTGCAGGAGTTCGCGCCCTTCCACAATTAATAGTTGCGCACCACTGCACGCACCAGTACACAGTTGATTGCGATTGCACTTCTCACCGCAGACTCATCTGCACCAGATCCACTGCTTCAGATTAGAGGGAGGGCAAGAGGAGGGACAGCGAGAGGAGCAGAAGGAAGGGAGAGGAGATCCATGAGGTGGGGGCAGTCCTGAGCTCATGGTCTCTCTGCAATTCTGCAACAATTTCTCTATGACCGTCGTGCGCTGTCAGAGATAGCATCATTCATTTTTCGCGATAGCGGCAGTTACCGGCACCGGCCGCCCCCCCTCCCCCTGATGACGTCACGATTCGTACTGACATCCGAGTTGTCTGTGGTTCTTCCTCTATGTTCCCAGACGGCACTGGCGCGAAACGTGAGGTTACTGGCCCCCTCCCCCCCCGTGTCGCTCGCTATCGCCCAGGAATGACAAGTAACGCTCAAGATAGAGAACTCCTCAGGCGTGATTCAAAATCGCTCTCCCTCACCCGCGACCGGCTGTCCCATCTTGGGAACGCCTCGTCTGGGTGGAGAGGCACCACGAGGACGACAAGGAGGAGGAGCGACGGGGGTCGCGAGGGTGTCCGGCCGCGCCAGGCCGGCCAGCGGTCCAGCTCCGGGTCGAGGCGCTTGCAGTTGCTGTCTGCCGCGTTGCTCACGGCCTGCGCCCGGCAAGGGCAGCGGCGCGGAGCGCCAGCTGCTTCCTAGCGGCCAAGACGGCCCAAGGAGTGCCCAAAATCGCCCCAAAACGACCCAAAAGGGCCCAAGAGGTGCCCAAGAGGCCCCCAAGACGGCCCCAAGAGGGGCCCACAATGGGGAACACGAATTGACATTTTGAGCCCTCCGCACCAAGATGGCCCCGAATACCTCCAGAAGCCCCCGAGGTGCCCAGGGAGAGGCCCAAATCAGGCCCCAAGTGGCCCCCAAGGCGGCCCAAGAGATCCCCAAATCAGTCTTCAGTATACATCCGACAGGCCTCCTAAGGGATCCTCATGGGCATCCAGGAATCCTCTGACCTACAACCCTGGCAAGGTGGCGGGGTGGGCCGAAGGCCACTAGATAATGAGCCGAATGATGATAATATGAATACACATAAGCATCGTCACTACCACTACCAACATCATCGTCATCATCATCACCACCACTACCATCATCACCACCACAAACACCACCCACCGACACCAACATCACCATCGTCACCATCGTCATCATCCTCATCATCACCATCATCATCACCATTACCATCACCATGACCGTCATCATAACCACCATCATCAACATCATCATCAGCATCATCCGTTTCAGTATCAACATCATCTTCATCACCATCACCATCGTCATCATCCTCATCATCATCATCATCGTCACCAACATCATCATCACAATCAACATGATTCGTATCATTGTGTACCGTCACAACCACCACCACCACCATCACAATCATCATTGTCATCAGCATCGCCACTATCATCATCATCCGCCGCAGCACCATACTCGTAGTCTCAATCATCAGCATCAGCATGATCATCACCATCATCACCATCATCAGCTGCAGCATCAGCATCATCATCAGCATCACTTTCACCATAACCACCACCACCACCATTATTATCATCATCATCATCATCATCATCATCATCATCATCACCATCACCATCACAATCACCATCACCACCACCACCACCACCATCATCATCATCATCATCATCATCATCATCATCAACCTCATAATCAGCATCAGCATCAGCATCAGCATCATCAGCATCATCAGCATCATCATTATCATCGTCCTCTCATCCTCATCCTCATCATCATAGTTATCATCGGCCACCGTGCCTCTGGGCGCGGAGGGGGCGCGTCCTCACGTTCTGTGCCTAATCTCTAGTGCCTCAGTCCTCAGCCCAACCTTCCAAAATCTACCTGGGCTTGTCGTGTGCCCCCGTGGGCTCCAGGAAGTGGTTCCGCATGACATGTTCGAGCCCGAGAGGGTCCGAACACGGGCCAAGAGGGCACAACGAGGCCCCGAGTCGCCGAAAGACCGTGCCAAGACGCCCAAGATGCCCTCACGGTGGCCCAAGAGGCCTCCAAGACGCCCCACGAGGCTTCCAAAAGGCCCCCCCGAGTGGGCCCCAAGAGAAAACAGTTATTGATTGTTCTTAGGCCTCGCCTTTTCGGCTTTCTGGCGCTACAAGGCGGTCCAACAGGCCCAAGACCACCCCAAGATGGGAAAAGAAACCTCCAAGAGCGCCACAAGACGGCCGAAGAGCGCCTCAAGACGGCCCAAGAGGCGCACAAGACGGCCGAAGAGGGCCCAAAGACGGCCCAGAAGGGGCCCAAACACGAACCGAAAATCCGAGACTTCCGCCCCAAGAGGCCCCCAAGAGGCCCCAAGGCGCCCAGGATGCCCCAAGAGGCCCCCAAGAGGCCCCACACAAGAGGCCTCCAAGAGGCCATAAAGAGGCCACAAGAGCCACAAAACGGCCACCAAGGGGCCTCCAAACTGCCTCCAAGACGGCCCCCGAGATTCCTCCCACGCGATCCCAGCTCTAACATCCAATACGCTTCATTAGAGGCCTCCTAGATGGAGTGCGAGTAGATGGGGTCGGAAGATCTCGCCGCATCGCCGATACATCGGCGATGCATCACGGATGCATCGCCGATGCGCTGGCGACGTCGGCGTGGACAAAATTGGCCCCCCCATCGGGCCGCATCGCCGATGCATGGGCGAAACGGCGCGATCCTCCGACCCCATCTACTCCGACCCCATCTAGGAGGCCTAGACTCATAGCCACAACCCAGGCACGGAACCTGGATGGGCCGAAGGCCATAATAACCGCGGGTCCCTTGTGATTTATGCGTGTCCGATGTCTTACAGTCGGGCTTAATTGGAGAGGACACGCGACAGGACACAAGAACCTTCCTAGGGCCGCATTGCCATAGGAATGTAGAAGGCATGGGTCTCGAAACACATGACACAAGGGTACCCTAGATCTGGCAGGGTCGACCTACTAATCAACCTCGACTGTAAAGACTGCTGCTTCTTTCCAAGACTCCCCCTGTGACTTCGGCTCATTGCTCCGACCAACCGACAAGCTCCGGGAGGGGTGGATGGCTCCAAGGTGCCACAAGATGGCCTCCAAGACGGCTAAGATGACCTCCAAGTTTGCCCAAGATGGTCCCAGATGACCTCCAAGAGGCCCAAGAGAGTCCAAAATGCCTTCAATTGCGCCCAAGACGCCTCCAAGACGGCTCAAGACGGCCCCAGAGGCCCTCAAGAGGACGGCACAAGTCCTCCAAGACGCACAAGATGGCCTCCAAGACGGCCCTGAAACACCCGAAAAGGACCCCAAGAGAGACCCAAGACGCCGTGCGTCGTCGGGGCCAGAAACGCCCTAAGACGGCCAAAGAGGCGCCCGAGAAGCCCCCCAACGCCCACAAGAGGCCCCCAAGACGGCCTCCAAGAGGCCTCAAACAGGCCCCCAGGAAGCTCAAGGAGGCCCGCAGAGTGCTTCAAGTGGCTCCCAAGAGGCCTCCTCCTCCTCCTTCTCCTCCTACTCCTCTTCCGTGTTCCTCCCTCTCCTCATCCTCATCTTCCTTCCCCCACGTGTTCCCCGAAGGGTTTCCACAACCGGTGGGTGAACGCATGGTCCAATGAATAGCGTGCCCTAACTTTTGCGAAACGGTTCTCCACATAGGCGGATCTTAAAAGGCAGGGGGCGGCGGTGATTCGCCGCATGCGTCTTCGATAATACGAATCCTCCTCCTCCGCATCATCATCACCATCACCATCACCATCACCATCATCATCAGCATCATCATCAGCATCTTCATCATCATCATCAGCATCATCATCATCATCTTGTTATTCGTCATCATCATCATCATCATCAGCATCACCATCATCATCGTCGTCATCATCATCATCATCATCATTATCTCATCATCATCAGCAACAATATCATCGTCATCGTCATAGTCATCGTCGCCATCCCCAGCACCGCCACACATAATAATCCCCTGAATCAGCATCGCCATCATCATCACCATCACCATTACCATCACCAACATCACCACCATCATCATCAGCATCGTCATCATCACAATCATCATCATCGTCATCATCATCATCATCATCATCATCATGATCATCATCATCCGCGTCATCCTTATCCTCATTAACATCACCACTATCACCATCGTAATCGTCATCGTCGCGCCGTCGTCCTCGTCCTATTTGCATCGTCCCTCATCCTATTTCGCATCGTCCCTCATCCTCCTTCTTCTCGTCCCTAGTCCCACATGTTTTCGCACGATCTTGTCTTCTTCTCACCCTACTCAATTTTCAATTCTGGCTCCTTGCGTTTCCTCCTCCTTCTTCTACCTTCCTGTCGTTCACCCTCCCCCTCCTCCTCCGCATCCTCCTCCTCCTCCTTCTCCATCCCTTTCATTTAGATGTTCCTCATCTCCTCTTCATACTTGCCCTGTGTGGTCTCAGAGCATGGCTCCTGAAAACCTCATCCTCCTCGTCCCGCTTCCTCCCTCTATTCCCTCCTCCTCCGCCTCCACCACCACCTACTCCGTTTTCAAGCACATGTGGATCGAGCGGTCCGTCGCTTCGGCTCGGTTCCTCGCTAGTCACGCCCCTCCTCTTCACGTGGCGCTTAGGGGACGCCAAGGCTAGTGGAAAGTGGGTTTAAGCTCTTCGTGGCGACGAAGAGAGGCAGAGCGTGTTAACTTGAATTTCGGTAGCATTATGAATGATGTCAATGCTCGCTTCGAGGGCGGCGCTACAGCGGAAGGTCTAGCTCACGTGATTCGTGAATGGGAGCCCTCGGATCTAGAGATTAGCCTTATGAAGCGGCACGCCCGACCCAATCTGAAGCAGCTTGGAGTGAGCACGCAAACCAAAAATGCGTGTTGTACGAAGAAGTGAGCCATGTTCAGACAACAGCGGTGGTGTTCACCCTGCGCAGCTACCCACCAACGTCGTGCTGGGAATACGTGGGGGTCACTTCTGCGGAAGTACACTGGGCATGTGCCAGATCATGTTGAGGGCAGGTTCGTGTACGACTGCATGGCGTTCGAAACTATTGTTGGGCAGCTTCCTCACGCGACGGTGGTTTCAATCAGTCGCCGCACGGACCTAATTAGAAATGGGGCGCACGCCAGCGCATGTTGTATCTATGGGCCAGGTGCCTGGGTATCGCCCCAAAGCATGCAGCCAAGCGCCAGACGAGTCGAATCATTATTTTCAAAAGGATCACGGTTTGGTTGCGAAGGTTAGCACGGGCGGCCAGATAGATCTAGCAGACGGTGGTTTCAATCAGTCGCCGCATGGACCTGATTAGAATAGGGGGCACCCCAACGCATATTGCATCTATGGGCCAGGTGCCCGGGCATCGCCCCAAAGCATGCAACCATGCGCCAGACGAGTCGAGTCATCATGTTCAAAGGAATCACGGTTTGGTTGCGAAGGCTACCACGGGCGGCCCGATGGATCTAGCAGACGGTGGTTTCAATCAGTCGCCGCACGGACCTGATTAGAATAGGGGGCACGCCAGCGTAGATTGTATCTATAGGCCAGGTGCCTAGGTACCGCCCCAAAGAATGCAACCATGCGCCAGACCAATCGAATCATCATTTTCAAAAAGGGTCACGGCTTGGTTGCGAAGGTTAGCACGGGCGGCCCGATAGATCTATCAGACGGCGGTTTCAATCAGTCGCCGCACGGACCTGGTTAGAATGGGGGGCCCACCAGCGCATATTGCATCTATGGGCCAGGTGCCTGGGCATCGCCCCAAAGCATGCAGCCATGCGCCAGACGAGTCGAACCATCATTTTCAAAAAGGGTCACTGTTTGGTTGCGAAAGTTAGCACGGGGGGCCCGATTGATCTAGCAGACGGTGGTTTCAATCAGTCGCCGCACGGACTAGAATGGGGGGCACGCCAGCGCATGTTGTATATATGGGCCAAGTGCCTGTGCATCGCCCCCAAGCATGCAACCATGCGCCATACGAGTGGGATCATCATGTTCAAACTAATCACTGTTTGGTTGCGAAAGTTAGCACGGGGGGCCCGATAGATCTAGCAGACGGTGGTTCAATCAGTCGCCGCACGGACCTGATTAGGAGGGTGCGCCGCTGGATCTCCTCAAAGGGGGGGGTTAAGACCCCCCCCCCCCTTCCCCGATCCGTCGTCGGGGACCCCCCCCCCCCCCCTTCCCCGATCCGTCGTCGGGGACCCCCCCCCCTCGCCCCCATTTCCCCGATCCGTCGTCGGGGACCCCCCCCCTCCTCCCCCTTTTAAAAGGGGGGTGGGGTCCGACCCCCCCCCCCCCCTTTGGGCCCCCCCCCCCTCCCCCCTTTCGCCACGCCGCCCCCTGACTCCGGAACCCGACCCCCGCCAACCCTACCCTTAGTCCTCACCCTAACCCAAACCCCCAATCCTAACCCCAACCACTAACCCCAGCCCCAAAGAGTACTCACCACTCATTACTCACTACCCACTACTGACTACTCGCTATTCGCTATTCACATCTCACTACCCCCTACTCACAACTCACGACTCACTACTCACTATCCACTACTCACTACCCACCACCCACTACTCGCTACTCACTACCCCCTACTCACTACTCCCTCCTCCCTACTCACTACTCACTACCCACTCCTCACTACCAACTACTCAATAATCACTACTCGTTAAGCACTACTCACTACTCCCTCATGTACTCACTAATCACTACTCATTACCCACTACCCACTTCCCACTACTCACTACTCACTACTCATTGCCCACAAATCACTATTCAGTATCCACTACTCGCTACTCGCTACTCCCTACTCCCACAATACTGACTATACAGTACACAGTACTCACCACTCGCTACTCCCATACTCGCTACTCAATGCTCACTACCCACTCCCCGCTACTCACTATTCACTACTTCCTACCTACGACGCCCTACTCACTAGTCACTACATAGTCTCTAGTCAGTAGCCACAACTCACTAGCCACTAGTCACTACTCACTACCCACTATCCACTACTCACCAATCGCTACTCACTACCCACTCTTCGCTACCCACTTCTTACTACTCACTGCTCACTACTCCCTACTCCCTACTCCCTACTCCCTACTCACTACTGACTACTCACTACTCACTACTCGCTACTCGCTACTCCCTACTCGACTCAATATCCACTACTCACTACGCCCTACACGCTCCTCACTACTCACTACTCGCTATTCCCTGCTCGCTACTCACTACTGCCTACCCAGCGCCACTACCCACTACTCTCTATTCGTGACTACTCACTACTCACTACGCACTACGTACTACTCAATACTCACTACTCACTACTTACTACTCACTACTCACTACTCGCTACTCACTACTCACTACTCACTACTCACTACTCACTACTCACTACTCACTACTCACTACCCACTACTCACTACTCACTACTCACTACGCACTACGCACTACGCACTGCCCACTACTCACTACTCACTAATCACTACTCGCCACCCACTACTCACTACCCACTACTCATTACTCCCACTACTCGCGACTCGCTACTCGCTACTCACTACTCACTACTCGCCACTCACTATTCATTTATCAGTACACACTACTCACTATTCACTACTCACTACTCCCCACTCCCTACTCCCTACTCCCTACTCGCCACCAACTACCCACTACTCACTACCCAATACTGGCTACTCACTACGCACTAACTCACTACTCACTACTCACCACTCCCTGCTCCCAACTCCGTACTCCCTACACGAGGAGACGGGGGGTCCGACCCCCCCCCTCCTTTCCAGCACCAAAAGGGAAAAGGGGGGCCCAGACGGAAACGGAACGAATTACAACCGACTAGTCCCAATTCCAACCGTTCGGAGCGAATCGCAACCAGAAATGAAACCAATTCCAACCAGAAATGAGACCAA